>NJCR01000549.1:501-24777 GCA_002234235.1 Fusarium hostae | reverse complement strand
TTATAAATATAATATATTAAAATATAACATATAAAAAATAAAAAATATATAAAAATAAAGCTTTTAATTATATAATAATAATAAAAATAATATTAAAATATAAAAAAATATTATAATAAAATAAAAAAGTATTTAATATAAACTAAAAATTTATACCTTAATAATTAAGCTTAAGAAATAAAATAAAAAAAGAAATATACTTTAAATTACTTAAAAATAAAATAAAAATAAAGCTCTTAAGTATATAATAATAATAAAATATATATTAAATTATAGAGAGCTATTATAAATATATATAATATATTAAAAGTAGAGATTTCTTACCTCTTAAGGCATATTAAATTTAAAGAAAGAAAATAAAGCTAAAGTTAAATCTATAATTAAAGTATTATAAAGTTATATATAGGGCATATAATAGGCTAAATAAGCATTTTTAATTAGTTAATGGCCTAACTTCTCAATTGGAATATTGCATAAGATGGAAATCTAATTATGGAGCCATACGGTATGGGGGTCGGCCTACTAAGAGATGAATTTTGGCACAGATGTCGATTTGGCCTTCCGTAGCAACCGACTTGGCATATCCACCTTGCATACAAACGACCTCGGGCCATGAATTCACGATTCTCATTGAAGGGATTGTTTTCCACCACCCGGACACGCGATTTTCTGCTGAGAAATCACGGCTTCTTGTCCTTCTCTCTTTCACTGACCCGCGTCACTCTTTTCGTCCCAAATTCTTTTCGCCATTGAGTAGCTAGCAACACTCACTATGATTGCCTCTAAACTCTTTGTTACTCTGGACATATCCTTGTGCGCCAGTGCTTTCAGTCTCTACGAGGCTGGAACTGACAAACATGTAACAAAGGCCTGCGACAAGGCCATGGCAGCGGATGTCAACTGCGACCAAGAAGCCTACAGCTTTATTAAGGGAGGCTGGTACGGCTCGCTCGAGAGTGAATCCTTGACCGATGCAGTTTGCACCAATACTTGCTCTCAATCACTCCAGGACTGGGTCACCAATGTTTCCGAGGACTGCGAGGATAAAAATAAGGCCCGATACGGTCTTCGTATCTGGACAGGCTGGAATGCGACTTGTATGATAGACACCAAGACAGGACGATACTGCAATGGTTAGTAGCTGACAGACTTGAGCATACATACAATGCTGACTGTATCCAAGATATCATCCAAGATTTCACTGATGTTAGAGACGACGGGGAACTCCCGCACGATGAGCTTTGCCACCCTTGCTATGTGAAGCGTCTCGAGGTGTATAAACCCTCGCCGTACGCCCTCAACACCAAATGGCACGAAGAGCAACTTGAGCTCGTGCACAAGAAATGCAGTGGCCCGACCCCGACAGAGACTGCCACGCTTGTGTCAAATAAGAGTGAACCATCCGAGACTACGGCAGAGGTCTTCAAAGCTTCTCACAAGGCCAACAGCGAGGAAGAGTCTATATTGTCCACTGGGACCCCAGAGCAGACTACATCATCTGAACCGACTGTGTCATCCACGCCCAATGCAGCTGCCAAGGCTGAACAGGGAGAGCTGTTCGGGTCTCGGGCTCTGATGCTTCTTTTGTCGATGAACCTCTTCTTTGTGTAGGGAGACTGTGTATGTCTATCAGAGCCAATGTAACTATGCTGTTAGAGACATGGAAATCCATATCCATCCGTAGCTATATCCTGACAACCTACTTCCTATCGTTCCCGATCCTTCAAGTGTAACCTTTGTCCACTGCAGTGTCTCAAAATAGGTCGTACCTCTGAGCAATTACCAGAAGAGGAAACGGAGGGCCAGATGTGGTGGCCAAAATAACCCGAGTCCAGAGCTAGAGTATCTACAGACAAAACAACTCCCGGGTTATGTTCAAGCGATCCGCCTTTTGCCCCACCTGAGGTTCTTTTTTAAAGCGGCAAGCAGGCAAGGTCCACTGAACCCTTCATGTTTCTCCACCATTGTCTGTATTGTTGATAAGGTCTGTTCCCATGGCATATCGTAAATCTAGTGACACATTATATGCCAAGCCGGATGTAGGCAAGAAACAAGAGAACTGAATTTTCATATCAGGAGACTTCTGTTCGTGGTCTATGTAACGCTGTGTTGGTTGATTGTGATGTTGGTTGTTGGTTTGTAGTAAGCGTGATTTTCGAGTCCTACAACTCCATGAGGCTAGCCAGGTTCTGTTTGGATTCGCGCCAATAGCTAGGCCTATGTCAGCTAACGTACCGTCTTGACGAGTTCACTTGCTCGGTATCTGACTTATAGATTTTCCTGCGCCTGGCTGCGGAATGATGGGATGTTGCTGCACATAATGGGGTTATGGCCAAGTTTGGTTGCTTACGGACAGAGAACAAAGCGACATCTTCAGATGCTTCATGGTCCCTGTTAAAGGGTCGTAAACGATACTCGACAGGGATATGAGTTGCCAATATCTGATCATTGACATTCGGTCCCTTGCAGCCCGTGCTGAGCCGTCTTGGCGACCTTGGCACATGCAAAAGGTCCCTTGTGTTTGCATCATTCATAATGAGTTATCTCACGCTTTCATTTAGCCGCCTTGGCCACCCCATTTATATCGACCTTGGTTGAGGCTTGCCTTGATAAATTATAACCAGGACCCATCACCCTCGCTGCTGACAGTCCATCGCCCGTGTCATTCGGTTTCTGTGTCACCAACATTCACAATGGCCATGTACAGAATTGTTATTGCCCTTGGTCTCTGCATGAGTGCTAGTGCAATAAAATTGTTCGAGCCCGAAGACTTTGATAGTGAAGACATCTGGGTCGGGAAAGCCTGTGAGAAGGTATTGACAACTGCAATCGATTGCGATGAATACATTTTCGAATTCACTGACCCAAGTTTTCGAGGCGACTTACCTGAAGATTTGGAGATGGCCGACACGATCTGTACCGACACGTGCTCCGACTCGCTTCGAAACTGGTATCATGAGCTTAGCAAGGAATGTGCTGAGGAAGATTTCATGTCCGACCATTACCCAACGAACTATTACCTATACATTGGTAATGGCATGTCGAGCGGCTGGAATCAGACATATGCCAAGGATGCGAAAACAGGTCGATACTGTGGCGGTTTGTAATCTCGTTCTTATTGACGACTGCGTAACTGACTTTCTCGCCAGAAATCATGAACAAATTCTCCGTAGCGGCAGATGATGAGGAACGGCCCCTCGAGGAGCTCTGCCACCCCTGTTACGTCAAGATGATTACTATGAGGTCAACTTCATTGGCATGGCCGTCGCTGGATACTCCGGCAGGTGACTGGTGGCAGAAGCAGCTCAAGCTTGTCCAAAAGAAGTGCAGCGGCTCAGGATCAAAGGAAGATGCCTCATCTCTGGACGGAAAAGAGTCAGCAGAGGAAGAAAAGACCTCGGTTACTCCTCACAAGACTGCCAGCGCGGATGACTCAGGTGTGAGCACTATGTCAGCAGCAAGTACTTCCTCAACAGAGCCTGCCGTATCAGAAAGTGCTGCCCCAGAAAATAATACAGGGGAGACTATGGCAAGTAAGCACATTTGCAGTTGTTGGTACGCAATGCTTGTGCTGGGTATGGGTGTGATTATTTTCTAGGTTTATGTGAATCCTTATGCGTTTTTTGCTGTCCACTCGGAGAGATAGAACTGCCAGAGAATTATCAAGTTCTTCTTTCTCGTGTCTGGGTGTATATTTTACATATTTAAACTATTTAACTTGAATAGGGGAGTAACATATATATTTGCATCCTTTGCGGTCACAGATCGCCAACCCCAGATCCCACTTCCCGATCATGTTCAGTGAACCATCCGGAATGAGAAGTCAGCTGTTCTTCTAATCAATGCACTTGGACGATACTGTTGCATCTTCGCAGCAATCACAGCTTCAAAGAACGATATAACTTGATCTGCTAACAATTCTTCACAACTTCTCACATTTATTTATTACTTTACACCTTCAATCACTGGCATCTGAATACTGTAGACTGTAACGAAAGGGGTAAGTTTCATGTGGATCAGGGCCCTGGCGAAATACTAACCGGAGTGGCCTTCTCTGCATACCCAAGGGTCTCTTGTCAGGGATCTTATCGAAATCTGATCAATCAGAGTTGTTGGTACGAGGCCCATGACCGCTGCGCCCCGTTGTAAATATGCATGTTGGTTCACTGCATGCAAACCAACAGTTCAGCCTTTACCAAATAAACTACTCAGCACCCATCGTGTCCCAATTCCCTCATCGCTGCTCTTCCTCTTCATTGTGTGAATTTCCCTCAGTAACCTAAAGTTAACTTCATGGCCTGCAACACCCCCCATAACAATAGTAACATAGGCCTGCACGAACTACTCATAATACTTTCAACCACTTCACTCTATTCATGCCACAATGGCCTCAGCCGTTTGGGATGCAGCGGATGTGTTGCAGATTCATCATCATCGTAGATGCATCGGCATCACCACAAGAAAGACCCGCTGTTCGTTGACTATCAAGGAACCACGCCTTTCGGCAATTGCTCCGTTGCTCGACCGGATGTCGCAAAACTCTCCGGAATTTGTTACGACACAGACTCTGAGTCAGCTAGCAGATTTGTGCCTTTGTCGCACTTACCATGCAGGTCAAGTGCACAGATTCGTGGGACATTGGACAACCGTGGTAAAGGAGGCAGTATCTGTGGAGCGGCAGAAGATGGCCAAGCGAACCGAAGTTATGACACAGGTCCAACGGACATTGGATTTGCAATTGCATATTCTAAAATTGCAGGAAGATCTTAGTGCGACAAGACAGGCAAATACTCAAACTCAGAAGCAGTACCAACGAGACGTCAAAGGGTTACGAGATGAGATCATGGATCTAGAACAAGAGCTCCAAGAGAGCGAAGATCGTAACAATGTTACAGAAAGGAAATTGTCAGCCCTAACAGTGAACATTGAAGAAGGGTTCCGACACAAGATCATGCATCTAGAACAACAGCTCCAAGAAAGCGAAGATCATCACAGCGCTACGGAAGGTAGATTGTCAGCCACGAGGAGGAACCTGGAAAAGCTTCAAACCCAAGTAATGAACGATTTGCTCGCTCGCAACAGCTTAGAAATGGAGAACAAATCTCTGAAAGCGCAAATGATCGATGCGCAAAAGAAACTGAATGAATATGTGTCGGTCAAGGAACAGAACCGGGATCTTGATGCTCAAATCAAAACCTTTGAAAAGAAGATTAAGCAATACACGGCCATGTTAGAGGATACAACCAACAAAGCCAACGTGACTGAAGAAAAAGTCGCAACCGAACGTGCTGCGAAAGAGTCCATGGAAAACCGCTACAAGGCTCGGCTTACTGAGCAAGAGGCTGAGATCGCAGGGCTCAAGAGCCATAGGGAGGAGTTAGAGCAGACTGTGGCTGGACTGCAAGCGAGTATCAAGAATTGTTGGTGGCATAGATTACGGGCGTGGAAGGAACGGTTTCGGAAGAGGAACAGATCAGGATCTTGGATAAGCATTACGGATGAAACGAATGAAGATATTGCTCTGAAGGCGTACGCTTGAGGCAAACACAATATAGAAGAAGTGTTTGAGGTTAATCTTTTAGTGACTATAGTTCTTCAACTGGTCTTGCAACATGACCTTCTCATAATGGTGGTCACTTGATCTTCACAAGCCGACTTATTAGCGTAGACACAGAGGAGCATGAATTTCTGTCACCAACGACCGTGGTGGCAAGTCTTCTTCCATCCCCTCCACATCAACGATCCGGGGAATCCGCAACTATAAAATAGACTTAAACGTATTATCACTTCTATTGGGGCGCCTTCAGTCAACTCCACCCCCAATTCGAAAGCGGACCTTTAAGTCCCGAAGTTTTGCTGGAGAATAAGCATTGCGGGACGGGCCTACGGTGACACGATTGGACCGCATCGACATCCCGGTCATGGATCGGTAACCCCAGATCCCACTTCCCGGTCATGCTCGGCGAGCCATCCGGAATGAGAAGTCAGCTGTTCTTCTAATCAATGCACTTGGACGATATGGGAAGGTTACCCAGGCTCTCACGGGGGACTGGTGTTGTGAGCGCATGAGCTGGTATTCTAGCAACGAGTTCTTTATACGCGACGGTTGTATAAAGGTTCCATCGAAGCCCGTTAATCTTGCAAATCCAGCATGGTCAGCTATCTCGGTCGCAATCATGGTTTCTTGGAATAATATCTTCACACTGGCCCTGGGCCTCATCGGCTCAGCTCGTGCCTATACCAACCCCATCAGAAACCCCGGTGGTGGTGATCCCCAGATTACCTACACTGGAGGTTACTATTACCTCATCTCGACAGAATGGACAAACCTCCAACTGTCTCGAGCTACCACCGTCGAGGGTCTCAAGACTGCTACTCCAAAGGTCATCTACACCGACTCTGATCCTTCGCGCTCATCCAACGTCTGGGCTCCTGAACTGCACTACCTTGGCGGCAAATGGTATATCTACTATACTGCTGGAAAGTCCGAAGACCTTACTGGCCAGCGCTCGCACGTTATCAAGGGTAAGTCTTTCATGTTCTTTGAATGATATACAGCTAACAGAAGTAGGTGGTGCTAGTCCCTGGGACAGCTGGTCCTACGGAGCTAAGCTCTCTGATGACTGGGGCATCGACGGCACAATCCTTCGCACCAACCAATTCGGCAACTACTTCGTCTATTCCTGCATGACCGGTGTGCAATACCAGTCTACCTGTATCCGCAAACTAGGCTCCGACTTCTTGTCCGTCGGTGCCCTAAGCATCATCTCCCAGCCTGATCAAAGCTGGGAAAAGAGCGGAACTCCCGTGCAAGAGGGACCTAACGCTTTGTACTTCGGCGGCAAGACCTACATCTCCTACTCAGCCAACTACTGCTGGACCCCAGACTACTGCGTCGCTCTGCTGGAGTGGGATGGAAAGACCGATCCTGCCAAGGCTTCAGCGTGGAAGAAGTCTAACGGTTGTGTTCTCAAGAGCGCCAATGGAAGCTATGGAACTGGCCATAACAGTTTCTTCCAGAGTCCTGATGGCAAGCAGACATTCATCACTTTCCATGCTACTTCTAATAAGAATGGTGCTTGTGATGATACGAGATATGCTATGACGCAGCCGCTGACTGCCAATGCTGATGGCACGCCGAACTTTGGGTCCGTTCAGCCTTTCTCTCACCAGTTTGCTGAACCGTCTAGATAAGTACTTTGTTGTCGGTAATGCTGTTTCTATGTATCTTCAGTACACTGGGCCGTGACAATCTTGGAGGAGACCTTGAAGTCCTAGTTAGGTAACGCGGAATACAAGAAGTTGAGAATTACTATTTTCATTTCTAATGCATGTGACGATATCAGATAGGTGATGACGTGTCACAATCCAATGTCTCAGTGGTCATGCGACAAAGGAAGCTGCCTGGTTGCTCCCAAGCTCCTTTTGACATCGGGGGAAATAGAAGCTGCCTGGCCTGCAGCCTTTTGACAGAAGCAATCATGCTTAAATAGCCATGGCGGCGGAGCATGCTAACGCAACGTGAAACATATCAAGAGGCTAAGTCTATTGGATAGTTCAAATCGGGATTACGCCAACATCCGTTTCAAAACGGACGTGACACAAGAAGGCATCAATGACAGTTTCCGTGGTCTTTTTCCGGGGTGGCTTGAGCTGAAAACAATAGCGCGAAGCTTACTGGTGCTTAAATATGATCTTCCAATCAGCAAGGGATGGCTGGCTGAGGCTGAGCATGAAAACAGTCTAGACTCCAGCATTTACTGCCTCTATGGCGTTTCCGTCAGAGCGGCATGATTTAATAATAGCGCTCTGCCCTCACCAGGTCTCAGTGTCTTTCTCATCTAGTTTCTAATTTCTTTTCGCATAATTCAGTAACCCAGGGCGTTTCATGCGAGCACGTCCAAGATGGAAGTAAATTACACAGCGATAACAGACTATTACATGATCCGGTGTTTCAGTGGAGGAAGCTTTTACGTCTGCAAGAAACCTTCAGCTAACTTAGAGTTTGTCGGATGCTGCGACTCAGATCCTTGTGCCGACGGGTCTGGAATCTGCCCGCAAACAGACCTACGACCGATGAGCTACAGCCCAGGACGAACAGCATACAAATTAGGTCTTGAATGCGGCGCTCTTCACAATGCCTCATTTTATCGATGCGATTTGTCAATGCCGCATTTTCTAGGATGTTGTGACGTTGATCCGTGCTCGAGTGGATGTCCGCAAAACCAATTAATCCCGGCTCAGTTACCGGCTCAAGAAGGATGGCGAAAACTGTTCCTCGAGCCATACCGTGTGCAGAATGGAACAGTTTCGGACTTGAGGCCTGGGGTAGAAGTGAATAGTACTTTTGAAGCGCCGGATTTCTCGAATATTAACTGGGATCGTGGCAAGCATGAAGTTGGACCTGCGACTGTTATAGGAATATGTGCGGGTTTTCTTGTTGCCACTCTGCTCATTCTGGGGCTTATACGGCACTATTGGTAATTGTCCGGCCATTGTTAGTCGGAAGTCATGCTGACACTTTATCAGGCCGTCTTTAACCTCACCAAAGCATGAAAAGGCAGACATTGCACATGCACCGTTTCTGGCCAACGACTCAATAGACGATGTCACGGACTCCCAGATGGAAGAGATGATCCCGCATACAAGAATACGAGATAATTGGCATGGGGGTCCAAAGACATTAGAACGCTGGGACGCGCCAACAGTGTTTGGTTGGATTTTTAGCGTTCTTCTGACATTCACGCCGCTCTGTTTCATCGGTAAGGCATATCTCTTAAGATGAAGGGAAGACTAATCGAGAAAAGCTCTTGCTATCACGGCGATCCGCCTCGATAACCAACCTCATTCTGAATACGGAAAAACTGTGTTACAACTAACGGTACTAAGTCCATCTCTGTACCCCATATTATTCGCCGCCTTACTTGGAAGGTTTTACCGGGTCTTCGGCCGATGGTGTCTCGAAAGCCGCGGCGGTGTAAACCTCCCTGTTCTAGAGCAGCTGATCGGCAGTCAGAACTTGGCCACCGCCATTGAGCGAATTTTCGTGATACGGACAAATGCAGTTATTGGCATCATCATTCTCACTTCTTGGCTCCTATCACCTCTGGGTGGACAAAGTTCATCAAGACTTCTACGCGATGCAAAGTTGGACTTGATATCGAATGGAATGGTCTATTATGCTGATCCAGCATATCAAGTATCCCACTCAAGGTGGATCGACTACCGACATAGCGTTGGCGCAACATACGCTGCGAGTTTATTGTCGTCTTCGAAGCAGAAAGCATCGCCGAGGGATATTTGGGGCTTGCCGAAAATTCCCCAGTTGTCGCAGGATAGACTTGATGATGGCACATACGATCTCTATGATGTGAACAAATCGGACTTGGTCTCAGGCAAGGGATCTTATGCTTCATTGCTGGGTATCAAGATCCAAGGCCTCATCAGACCCAACAAACCTACCAAGTTCAACTTTACGATACCAACCTCATATTTCCACGTCGATTGCGATTTCGTCGACAGCTTTGATCCATTACGAGGGAAGTTGACTGAGAACCAAACCAACATTCTTGATCTGTTCTACAAGTACCCCAGCTTCTCAGCCTTCAACCTCCTGCCGGAATCCTGGTTCAACTCAGAAGAAGACGACATCAACTCGGCCTATCAGTTCCTATACGTCAAGCAAATGCGTGGGTCTCAACTTTACGTCGTAAAATGTGCCATTCACGAGATCAAAGTCGAGACAACTATTCACTGCGGACCGGGGGACCCAGCGACGACTTGTGAAGCGCGACAGCAACGGCGACTTTCCACTGAGAACCAGACAGGGAGTACTCTATTTCCCCCCTCGATTACACGAAGTGATTTGCGTCTCAAAGAGCTTAGCTATGCTTTGTATGCTTGGGCGCAAGCTTCAAGTGATAAAGACGGAGTTCAGCCGTCGCCATCGGAGATGTATCTCATGAAAGATGAAAATCCATATGAATACACCAGTCAATTGCCGTGGACGAAAGAAGATGTCGCCAAATTCCCATATGTATTTTCCAGACGAATGACGACCGCTTTCAACACATATTGGGACGCTGGATTGAATCCTGGAGGCCATACCAATGTTTCATACGGCACCATCCCGTCGCACAACATGAACGGCCTGGAGACGGGTCAGACTTACAAAGACTCCTTCATGAACACCACCATGGGTACAAGAACAACCACGATTGATGTTTACAGCGCCCAGCGAGTATGGGTCGGTCTGTTGCTATTCACAACAATGGTACTGCAAATCCTCGCTATTTGCGGCCTCGTTCTCGAAATCTTGATTCAAGGCCCGGACGTTCTCGGCTTCGCTAGTACTCTGACCAGAGACAATCCGTATGTGCCGCTTTCGGCAGGTGGATCTCATCTCGACGGACCTGAAAGAGCAAGATGTTTAAAGAATATGAGGCTTGAGCTCGTGGATGTGCGCCCTGAAGATGAAACTGGCTATTTAGCCGTGAGGGCAGTGTCATCGGCGGAAGGGCAGGATCCAAGCATGATTGAAGGGAGCGTAAAATCAAGAAAGTGGGTGCACTTGAATAGGAGGAGGCTGTACGAATAAATCGACTAGCCTCGATGAAGCAGTCACAAATGCCGGGGCCAAGATATCGTAACCGCAATAAACAGGGGGCTATTCCGGTCCCTGAATAAACTAAACAAAACTTATCCCGTCAGTGTCAGAATCAGATCTCGCTGAGTCACGCTTGGAGCTTCCTATAAAAGCGGTGCACATGCCCTCGACAGCGGTTCCGATAGAACACGGGTGATACCGAGCGTTATTTACGGAGTGGTGCCCCCCCTAGACAGTGCCCTAGCAAGAGGAAAAGGCTTGAATCACATGGGCCTTGGGATGAGAAAAGGCTTAGCTTTTCACTAGTGACGCGTCTGTGAACTGCCATACGCTAATACCGTACGACGCATCCAATAAATTTACCGAAACAGTCCGCGGGCCCCGCCTCGGTTACAGGGATCTGTCATTGTGTCAGAGCGTGAAAGCTTCGAGACTCTGCTCCTTCAGGCCTAAGCGTTGCCGGCTTTCCCGCATGTTGGAACCAACAGAAATACGAGAATAAATGTAATTTGACTCCGTCGTAAAAAACACTAAAAAAGCTTGTTGGGCTGAACTTACATCTCCTTTTTTCCCTTCCCTCTTCTTCTCGTGTCCTTTCGTGTCTTTTCTTAAACATATCTGGCGTTCATCAACAAGGGCTTAAATCTTTTCCCCTTCGCCCACCAAAGTCAAAACAGAATTGTCCGAGTTTTTTGACCTCATGAACTTTGTCGATTTCCAAGCGAGGTGACACGTATGAAAACAATAATCTCGTCGCCCGAGATGAAGACCTCAAACCTCACACATATGGCCAAGCTGCTGTTACCACGGGCCAGCAGGCAGAAGGGCGTCCTTCTCGCCATGGGCATTTTGGTAATATTTGGACTGGTAACACATACTTGGGGATTTTATTTCGAACCTCGCAACATTTTGTCGTATCGGTACGTCGCGTCACCGGCTAAAATGTCGCCCAGCATTCCAGCGAAATGTTGCTAACAAATCGTCCGCTTGCAGAACAACACGATCAAACCCGCATCAAGTGAAGCTCGCGTCGCACACGTCCAATTTAATGCATGATCTATGGAAGCCGTTTCTCCTCGACATTAATGCGACAAGCTTTTCTACAGATGAGGGGTACCTTTACGAGGTGTCGAAGGAGAACGAAAACTGGCCGAAGCCATTGGGCAAGAAGCTTCTTATTTTGGATGTTGACACTCGATTGGACAAGGGACCTGGCGCTGTAATGAATGACTCGGCGCTGGATTACAAGGAAATGAAGGGAAGAACTGGTGGAATTATGAACCATTATCTCTATGGTATGATCTTGTTTCGCTGCGGGGAGATGGAAACTCGGCTAACAGATTCCAGCTATGATTCATGGCTATGACTACAAATTTGTCCGAGCCCCCAATTATCCTAAGCGACATCAGACATGGGTTAAGGTCCCAATGATCCGAGAAGCGCTCAAGTCCCACGATATCGTCGTTTTCCTCGACGCCGACGCAGAATTCATGTACCCCCAGGTACCCTTCGAATGGTTGATGAAGCTATGGAACATTACGGATAAGACACTTCTTGCGCTAGCAAACGATCCCGATTCTCCACGAAACCGAGACGAAAAGGGCAAGGTCATGCAGAACACAGGCTTCATGATTGCCCAGCAAAGCACCCGAACACAAGAACTTTTCGACGACTGGGAACAATGTCCAAGCGAGAAGAAATTCAAGGGTTGTCAGCGATGGGCGAACGACTGGGCACACGAGCAAGCCGCATTCTCGAATTACGTACGATACAGCTATAACCAGACCCAAGACATCGGCACGATACCATGCATGGACGGGAATGGCGCTCCGTACATTGGGGATAAGACATGTGGCGGAGTCTTCATCCGTCATCATTGGTTCCGCAAGGATGACCCTGCAAAGGACCTTCAACGACTTATCCTCGAGGCTTTCGTGAGTCGATTACATGCGGGATTTCACAATGAGATACGAGACAATTTCTTAGATGCGAGTCGACATACGTACCCGCTCAACCATTTAGTCTTTTAAGCGTTAGTTGCATATAGATAGATTTTAAATACGAGAAACGCTTTCATATCTTCCAGATCAAGCACGCGACTCTTCTAGAGTGACAGACGATGACTGCATAAGCTCAGGGGTCATGTCACGACGATTGCGTTCTCCAGATTCAGCCCAAGAGGGCCAAGACAAGCTTTCATCTGTAAGGCCCAATCGTAAAATGTCCCTGAGTTAACGTTACACCTCCTCGTAAGGCTCGTCTCCATCAACCCCCCTTGTCACATGCTTTCATACAAGGAAAAAGCACAGCCGCTGACATTGTAAACCAGACGTTGGCAAATCAAAGCCTCTGTCTCCAAGTTTCAACGGGCCGAAACGCCATCATACTCCACTTAGCCGGCATTATTTCCGCTCTGAAATGCTTGACCGTTTAGTACGACGGGCCCTTGTCCTAGTCCTTGCGTCAGATCATAATGTGGACACACACACGAGGGCTAAGTTTGGTGGGGAATGTCAGCAGGTTTGGATTGGATGAGAGGTATAGATGCTCAATCAAACCAAGTCAGATTTAAAGAAGCTTATGGGATAGGAATGTGGTAAATGATGACGGCGATGATTACGAGTCAGAAAGGGGTCAGAAAATGGTCAGTGTGGCAGGTCATATTCCAGTGGAAGGAAGGAGGATGACTGCAGCTCGTTTACTGGCTGTGCATTATGGTATGATTCGGCGATTACTGCTTTTGGTTGTTTACTGCCTCAGTCGTATAGCAAAACATCTGGAGATCTCTGTATAATTACAACTGACGTTCAAAAAGCGGCTTTGGGTAATAATGAGAGAGATGTACTGATATTGTGATTTGCATACAAAGTTCCAATTCCAAAATAACTCACAAACCCAAGCAAAGTGACGCGCTACCGTCTAGCGTTAAAGAATATATACAGACGAACTGAAACACCAACAAAGACTAGCGACTCCACCGCTTTAGCTAATAACAATACGAGGACCAGACTTAGCCGGGTTCCAGTAGACAGCATCAAGATCGTAGACACCAACAAGCTCAAGTCCCTCAACGGTACCAGGCTTCTTACAATCCGTCTTCTGGGTCATGTACGGACCATAAGTAGCCTCCCAGGTCGCAAAGCCTCCAACCTTGACATTCATGCGTCCCAAGTGGACATTGCGCTGGTTACCAGGACCCCAGCCAGCTCGAGGACCAGGAGCAGGTGCGAGGCTGGAGTAGAGATCGAGCTTCTTGCTACCGATGACGTTCTCACCAGGAGCGAGGTAGAAAGCGAATTGGCATTTCTTGCCCTTGGCTGCTTCGGGGTAGGTGAAGGTGAGAAGGGTTGTGATGTCGTTGCCACCATTGGTGGGGGCCTTGGTAACGCGGCCTTCGTCTGTGTCGTAGATTGCTCCGTTGTTGATGTTATAGGTGTGGATTTCTGAGGGGGTGAAGTAGTCGTCGCTGCGGGGCTCAACGGGAGCAGCGAGGCCAGTAGTGGCAATGGCGAGGATGGAGAAGATGGTTTGAGCGAGCATTTTGAAAGAGGTTATAGATGAGGTTGGAAGATTGCAATGGTAGATGTGATTGTTGTTTAGATGTCTGAATTGAGAGTGTGTTTGAGATGATGAGAAAACTCAATTGACAAGGAAAGACCGCTTCTTCTTATACACAATGGCTTCATGCATCAAGCTTCAGCTCATCACACTTACAATGCGAAGCACTTTCTACTCTGCCTCACGACAAACTCAATTAGCCTAGCAATCCCTCGAAATAGCATCCCTCGCAGTCTAGCAGCACCTAAAAAAGAATAAGCTTAATTAATACAGCTCAGCCTTTCCTCCAGAAGCCTCTTATCCTCAAGGCGTCCAAACATCACGGCGCGATGACATTTTAGCGTGCGCCAGACCAATCAGCGTTGAAGCCCATTTTCCCAAAGTGGCGCGTGGTCCGGTATTCGACGGAGTTTCAACTCTGAGCTGAGAGCTATGGCTTGCATTTATTGATGGATGACCTGCTGTGCCAAGCGGGAGCGGGGAAAAGGTCCGCCATTTTTGGAAGCCCTGCGGAGAAGGTTGTTGGCTTGGCCACAATGCCAAGCTCAGCCCGACGCCTTGTTCTTTGACATCTCCAATGGTGTTGAAGAGGATATCAATATTCCGCTCAGCTGCGGAGAAAAGCTTGAAAATGCCTTGTACTGCGCTGTAAGGGTCATGAATTGTTGTGAGTTTAGGACGTGAAAAGGACTTTGTTCTTGTTGTTGGTTGCAAGAAGTGAAGATAGCGGTGAACTCTGATCTATGGACAGCCGGGTTGGGCGGTTGGGAATTTAGTTGTGCTCTGAACAGAAGCCCTTCGCCTTGGTAGACGTATTACACTGGAAAGTGCGTCTTGCTGGGCTACCTTCACTATGCGCCATTGAGCAACTTGGGAAGGGGGCTTTGCTGAGAAGGGAGGTTGTGATGTTTGTCTATTGCGAGATTTTTGGGTGTTGATGATACCTGTTGTTCTTCAATCGTCGGCTCAATCGAATTCTGGAAGTGATGATCTATGAGTCTGACGTGTTGTTTGAAAAAGAGATATGTAGAACATACTTGACCGCATTTGCATAGCATATCTTGAGCTACTATTTTATAGATCTATGATAGACTATAGATCTTTGTCTTTTAATTCATCACGCTAAAGCTTAAATAAAAGGATTTTTTTTTTAATTAAATTTAAATATATTTAAATTTATATTTCCATTTCTAATAAGATATAAAGAAGGAAATATAGAAAAGTTATGTTTCTTATAGGGTAGTGATATTATCTTATCGATAGCAGTGTTGACTTAATTAAGTGACGTCACTGATAATGAGTTCTTATCTCTTGTCCCTTATCACTTTCGAGACTAAGAAGCCCGCCATTCAGCCCAACAAGGCGCAGTTAGCGCACGGAAACGGATTAACTACTACCGATGATGTCGATCGGAGCGCTCCGTGACACCAGATGAAGTTAGCAAGGCGACAGATCGGTGGGTCTCTACTTGTTTCGATGTTACGCTGACCAGACACATTCATGCTCATATTCTGCCAAGTGTTATATATAAGTATCCAAGATCCCATGGTAATCTAGGTATTAGTCAAAGCAATACATTCACACTGAACCCGTAATCTTCTTATATCATAAAGTCAAGTCAAAATGAGCAAGTCCTACGACCGTCTCTCAGCAACGGACAACATGCAGTCATCCAACACTGTCTTTGAAGTTGACTACAAGTGGAAGAAGTTTAAGGCCTTGGTCTCAGAGAAAGATCCTCAGACGAACAACACAACGCCCAAGTACATCGTCGACTATCATGCCTTCAAATGCCCCAGCCTCGTCTTCCATCCATACGAAGACCCTACAGCCGTCATCGGCTCTGGTACACTTCACCCCGTCACAATCCACGCAGACTACGAGCTCCACGGCCAAAAAGGCACTATCAAAGCTCTAAAGCGCTTCGTGACATCATACACCCACCTATCCTACAACTACTCCAACAGTCCCGATGGAACTCCAGCTGCTATGACATGGACCAGTGCTAGCAGCTTCAAGACATGGGACTTTATCTGTCTCGATGAGCAAGAGTCTCCAGTGGCCAAGTTTTCTGCCAACTGTTGGTCACTTAACAATGTCGGATGTGTCGAGTTTCTAGGGCTAAAGGCGAATGACCCTGCGGCAAGAGAAGAGATCCTGGTAACTGGTATGACACTATTTTATCAGATGGTTCTTCGTGCCACGAATTTACTATCTCTTGGCGGCGCTATCTTTGCAAGGCCTGGGCCATTGGATAAGGAGGCGGCGCCAAAGAAACCCATGGAAAACGTTGACGGCAAGAGTATCAAGGAATTAGAAGCGACTTCAGGGTTAGATCCAGCCATTGAGAAGTCGTAGATGTTTGTTAGTTGGACCCAGTAATGCTCTGTCGAGGTTAGTCTCAGGATAGATTATGTTATTAGTTGAGAATAGTAACTTTATCAAGTCTAATTTAAAAAAACAAGTATTCTCTCCTGTGCTGAAACAGTAGTAGATATCGGCCTTGCGACATATGATAAAGGATGTAAAGTCTGTAAGAATGAACCGTGGAACGTGTGTCGACAGAAACACGGTGAGATTGATGCCCAGAACAAGAAAGTTGGGTTTAGCCCCTGAAATAGTAAGAGAGATATCGCGTTTAATAGAAGGATAGGCTGGAATCAAGTGAATCACTACCCTTTCTAGCTAAACTCGAGGTACTCTTGTTGGCGGCAGTCCAACACTATCAACCAGTTATAAACAACTTTCATGACCAAATAGAATTGCTCGCCTCTTTCCGGAATCTTATTTCGGCGTTCTTGTGCTCACCATCCGCCCCAGTCGTCATGCATACCCAAGCTTGTTGGTGGGTTGACTGGTGACTAATTAATACTTGTTCCTCTTAAGCCATCCATCATCCATCACAGTGAGCTAACTCTGGCCCCAATGCTCCAGGCGTATTAAGTCCGGGACTAGATGTGTTCCATACTAGGGGGTTTCCGTTCAAAGTACCTCAAGACATTGTCATGCCATTGCCCAAATATCGAGGGGAGTGCCTCGAAATCCGATCCCAGCCTGAAAAATGCCAAGTTCCAATCCACCCGATCCCAATACAGACGATCCTCCACAAGCTTTCCGACATCAGGAGGTCGGCCCACATCAAAATTGGTGCTGATAAGTGAGGCCTTGCTTTCGCTCCTCGGTGTCGAGGCCTGATCAGTCAGATGTTTAAGTGCCATAGAAAGGTGATCACTGTAAAATTCCCAATGAACGTCCAGATGGACTTGGTGAGGCCGCCTTTGAAGGAGCTTTCGACGAGCTTGAGCCAAGCCTTCACCTAGAAGCAGGACGTTCTGAAAGATCCTAGTGAATAAGGCTTTGTCCGGTCCTGCATCTAGGAAAAGCGTGAATGAGCCAGGCGGCATTCCAGCATCGGGGAGGAAAGCTGCCTCTTTCAAACATTGAGCAATCTCAGAAGCCATATTGCGAGGAGTGATAACGTCAGCGCGGATACTTCGAAAATGAAAATTTGCTAGTTCCAGATATGTCCTGTTCTCCATGTCCATGCCGAAAGATGCTGTTTGGCTGCGGTATAGCTCGACGTGGCGTTGAACTCGAAGTTTTGGGTTCTCCTTGCAGAATTCAACGAGACCTATGGCGTGGCATAAAGAGTAGCAGGCAGCAGATGCATCTTCCACGAGGGTGATACTTCGTAGATGTTGTCTCTGCTGAGCGGAAAGTTGACGAAAGAATCGTATTGCCACTGACACCGCAGAAAAGCCATACTTTTGGCGAAATCCCCAGTGCCACTTGTGAATGTGCTCCCATGCATGATCATCCCTGAGAATCTGTCCAATTCGCCAGAGAGTCTTCTTGGAAGGACAGTCCCACGGATACAAATTCAGATCAAGGAGCTCTTGAGGATCATGAGAGAGTGTCCAACCAGGTAATATCTTTTCGATCAGATTGGCGAGTTTGGGGCGTTGGTGCTTTGCTACAAGCCGGAGACTGAATGCGATAGCTTCCCTTGACATAGCCACGTTCTCGCCCCATTCATTTATCCAACTATAGCCGCTAACACCCGGCACCCTATTTTCCACAAAATCCTTATAATATTGAAGAGCATGGCTATTGCGACGACTGTATGGGATAGTTGGACGATATTGCCTCTCAAGCCGGTTTTTGAAGTCTGGCATCAGCATTGGGAACTTTTGTTCTAGAGCGGCTTCCAGCTCGGGAGACATGTGAGGACCTTGAAGTTCATGAAGCATATCCCCTTTCAAGATGGCAAGAAAGTTCGATTGGTACTGGTAGCGACCAGCCCAAGCACTCCATTTGGGTGAGAAGAGTGTCGAGAACGAGATATCGTTGAGTCTGAAAGGCAGATATCTGGTGTCATTTGCGATAGACCGGCATGTCTGGATCAAGGAAAGGTGGATGGGCCCGCCGTTCGCGGCGGCGAGTTTCTCAGAATTACTGTCGAAGACATACCCGCCTTCAAGTCGGAAGTAATGGCCGTAAATCTCGTCCCTGACCTCACCCGGAAGCGTGACCAGGTTTAGGGAAGCAGGCATCGTCCGTTGATCCCGGGGGTACGATTCTGTCATGAAGTTCGGAAGAAGACCTAGGTCGGTAGCTTGAAGGATTTGAGCCTGTTGCTGGTGGAAGAACTTCATTTGTTTTCAGAGGGGAAAAGCGTGTTTATTTATGAACTGTAAGAGGAGGCTGGTGGACCCTCGTCGTTGTTACTTGCAGTTTGAGTTTATGAAGCCCTAAATATAATTGGATACTTTGAAAGGCTTCTAACTTCAGATTGGTGTGAATCTATGGATCCAACCAGTCGGTTTTGTACGCTGAGATATTGGGTAAGCATTCATCAAGTCATATTGCCCAGATTTATGGTTTGGCTGCCTGGAAAATAACAGAGAGCGAAGTCTGCTTGACGGTATATCTGACGTTAAATATTGCGAGAAATGCTTCAAAATAGAAATTTAGATCAGCTCTAGCTGGTCGGATCCTTCTCTACGTCCTCAAAGGCAATCCTCCTCCACGTTTTGGGATAACCTTTCTCGATCCGCCACTTCTCTGACGTGTCCTTCACTGACATGACGAAACTTTCTCTCCAGCTCCTCTCAAATTCCCACTCTCCCATCATCTTTGCACCAAGATGCCAAGCTAGAATGCTCTCGGCACGAGCTCCCTCCGGGGCATGCAACAGTGCAACAGCAATGTCAATAACCTCTGGACGATCATCAACGGTATAAAACACCGTAGCAGAGCAACGCGAGCAGAAATATCTTTGGACGTCAGGTGAACTTCGATATATCGCAAGCGTGCCGTAACGAGGGTCTCGGTTGGGATTATCGACTGCGTCCTTGAGGTTGTGCGTATTTCGAGGAAATTCAGGTCCATCGGGGAAGTCGATCTGTTTGAGCATGGCGAATGTCCAGTTCATCATGTCAATACCAACCGACAAGCGGCATGAGCGGCATGGATCGAGTGTCGCAAGATGTTTGTGAGACTTTGGGTCGATGTACGCAGGAATCGCTTCAGGATCCATAGCAGAGAAGTCGACATTGCTTGGACGGAAGACGAGATCAACTCCTTTGCAATGACAGTGAATAGATACCTCTGTAGCTGGAGGAACTTCAGACCGAGCATCTTGATTGGCGGCTGGCCAACCTTGGTCCAATTCTCCACCGTCCTTAGGTTTCTCCATCCACCTGCGAGGCTTCTCCCCGTCACCATTGACATTCTGTAGCCACGGAGAAACGCCTCCATCGACCGTATCACCCACGAAAATCTGCCTCGTAAATTTGATCAAGTTGTCGACATCAACATTGTTCAACACTCCCGTGAAAACGCCAAAGTTCTGTGGTTGACCTTTGTAGTGATCGTCCCAGAACATTGGACATGAACATGTGCCGCAGAATAGAACGTCGGAATTGGAGGTAAATTTGTAACACTTCAGGTCAGAGTTCTGGATCTCATCTGCTGAACCCGGCCAGTATATGTGACTGCTGTACATAGCGCCTGTTACATTTCGACAGGAGGTGCAGTGACATATAGATGCTGGTAGAGGGAGCTTTGATCGGGGCACTTCGGTGGTGAAGGTATGAGTTTTGCAGAGGCACTGAGCTGTGAGGGTGATGTCTTGATCTTCAGTAGTCATTTTGTTGGTGTCCAATAATTGTTTAACTTATAAGATGGTTTGTGAAAAGAGCCAAAATATGCTTATTTGTCAAGTCGGTGGTGGCAGGATCAAGGACCGTGAATTTTGTACCCCGCCCCCAAGGGCGTGAATGATGACCAAAATCGTTCTCATCGCACAATGACGTCGTTTGATGGTATTAGCAAACTTCCACAAGGCTTGGCTATAATTCATATGCAGCCTGATAGAACTGAAAGCTTACATGCAAAAAGTCCAACTTTTTTTTAACAAGTGCCCTTACCCTTTGGGCCGTGTGTTGTTTGTGACACTTTATTGGCTTCTGTTGCACTGCCCCCGCACAGCCTCGCGATCCGTAACCCTCGCTCGACTTGTGTGGCTGACGTGATGCTGCCCCCAAGATATTAATTAGCCTTTTGACGTTCGCCTCGATTAAAGGCTATCATAATAAGCAAGTTTATACTCTCGTATCTGTAGCAAATCTGAATTATTACCGTATCAACACCAACATGTCTGAAAAGACCAAATCCGCCTTCTTCGATCAGAGCGAAGCATCATCCGCTGCACCGCCACCATTTAGCCAAGCCGTGCCAAATGGTGGACCGTCAACTTTCCAGAGTCGTTTTGCATCTATTACACGACACGCGCTTGATCGCATCAGACTTGTCAACTTCTCAGAGGCCGAAATGGCGGCTATTCACGAAATTGTGAGGACAAATTGGGATCGCGGCATTGACAAGGTCTATCCTCAAGAAGCGTCCCGTGAGTTCAAGTTGGGAGGCTATGCATGGGGGTATGATCCGAATGGTAATGAGCAGGCGATGTTATTGACGCTTCGGATTCTGGAGGGTATGCATAGTTTGGGTTGGGTGATTTATTCTCCTATTGAAGTTACCAAGAGGGTCTCGACGAAAGGTGAGTAGACCAGTTCTACACCTTGGGCATAACTTTCTGACGAGCCAGATGCACTTATCTTCCGCAAAGTGAATCACATCCTTCCCCCCTGCGAATGGCTAAACATGTCCTTCCACGGCGGAGACAAACTAAAGATTCTGAACTTCCCGCCGACAAGTCTCGTCAACGAAATTGTGGCGAGCTTCATCACTGATATTCAGCGACATGAGGTCACGCCAGACCGAGCAAAGATCAAGTTCAAAGGATATCCGTGGAGACCGCTGGACTCTGATGGAGCTGATACACAACTGAAGCTGCTGGCGTTGCTTGAGGTTTTTGAGCGAAATGGTTTTACGTTGTATGCGAGGACTAGCGCGAGATTCAGCGATGAGACGAGTGAGTCGAATGTCTTGGTGTTTCAGAGGCGACGGGATTGGGTACCGGGGATGCCCCTGTACCATAAACTGTGACAAATCGCCGGCTTTCTGTTTCTTCAAACTTATTCTCATCATACAGGACAATGTACTTATAATAAGCCTTCGTTTCTTAAATCTAGCTAGAGATTGCCATTGCCGTTAACAAGATTTTACTACTTCGCTCAAATCAGTGTAAAAAGATGAGCATATTAAGCAAGGTCCTCATTCCTCTTCACAGCCAAAAATGTCAAACTCCACAACTGCCGAACATTACTCTCCGTTCCAGAGCTCAGTCCCGGCGGAGGCGGCAACGTTCCCAAAGGTGCAAACTTATACCCACTCTTTGAACCGTAACTCCAGCTCCAGACTTCTGACTGCAACCTCTCGCTGTTGTCCTCAATGATATCCCACAAACGATTATATGCGCTCTTCAAAGCCGTGTGCACCCCATTATTGCTACAGAACGCAGGAACACCATCGTCATCATTGGACTGGGATGATGAACATCGTGCAAGCTGACGCTCAAGGCCTTTAGCCATGAGGGCGAGTTGCCAGCTCCAGACGACGGTACCGTGATAGGCGGCATTGGTGAAGTTGGCGGTGAATACCTCGTTGCCTGCTAGTGCAGGGTTGGCAACGACGATGCCGAGAGGCGTGCTTAGTCCTGCTGGGAATGGACGAAGGATGGCGTTGGCTGTTGAGTTCAAGAAGGTCGTGAGTTGGGCGTCATTGGTAGAGTTGAGAAGAAACAGACGGAATGCCGTGTCAGTGTGCGTGATGCGTATTTTCTCCTCATCCTTGGTAGTGTTGATCGCCAGAGCATAGTCAACAACCTTTCCAGAAGATGAATAATTCGCAACTGAATCGGTATGAGTTGGCCCGTCATAGAAGGTATTCTCCTTGACGTAGTCCTTCAGATTTGAAGTAGCTGTGCCAACAGTAAGATTGTACTCGAATAATGGCAGGGTTCGATCCTCCCAGATCTTGGCTCTCTTCGCTGCAACGGTACTCCAGTCCTTTGTCACAGAATTATTGGGATACACTCCATTGACCTTAGCCAAGCTGGAAATGGCGTAGAGTGCCGCTGGGACGAGAGCGCAGTTCACGTCAAAGGGTATGCGTCCATTGGCAAGACCATATGTTGAGTCCCGCCATTGACCGACCAGTTCACCTTTCTTGAGCTGGATCAAGTTCTTGACCGACTGCTCTTTCTCAAACGCTGCTGTGATATTCATAATCTTCTGTGCGTTAATGTAGCTCAAATTGCCCCATGTCAGATTCCGGTTCTCGACATCAACTTCACCAGCCTTTGTGCTCAGCAATGGTTTGACTCGCCTTGGTGAAGCGCTGAAATAGCGGTCCATGAGGACTGGCAAGAAGTAGTCCGTATCGATCATTGGATAAGTAAATCCTGGTGCCGTCGAATCAATGCCGTTCTGCAAGTTCAGAAGTGTCGCATAGTCCCCGATGGTCTCTTCATGACAAACAGACCCGTCCGTGCGATTGATCCGCTCCATCACAGCACCGATGACTGCTTCCAAAGCAGAATTATTGCCAGCGCTCAGGACAGGTTCCAGCAATAGTGCGGCAATCATGGTATCGCGACCAAAGTACGTTAAGAAACGCCAACCACCTGCGAGCAATTTGTCGGTATACGAGAAGAAGGATAAAGACCTGACCTCTGACTGTTCTTTCTTGGTAAGAGCCTGTGACTGGTTGTTGAGGACCTGTTGGGGAGATAGTTGCTTCAGTTGAGGATAGTTGAAAGACGCAGAGAAGTGGTAGAAGCCTGCACCAAAACTAACGGTGTCGTTGTAGATTGACAGGCTGCTGTCTTTGTTCTCCCAGGGTTCTAGCAAGAGATTCGTGGCCGTCACATTATCCAGCCATAGCCTTGAGACAAGAACGCCTCCATTCTTCATTCTTGTGAAGTTCGTCGCGTTTTGTATCACCGGATTGATGATACTTGGCCCCTCAGTGAAATCTCGGATGTTGCGGATACTGCCGAGAATAGCAACCGTGAGGTTTGCAGAAGAGTTGAACGAAAGCACGCCCTCGACACCAACATACGGATAGTCTGAGTCTTTTTCTTCGCGATTGATAACACCGAGGGGTGATCCAAGAGTCGAATTGACCAGCTCAACTGCCAAAGTGCCATTCTTCTCATCTTGAGGTTGGAAGAAGGTGCATATACCACTGTTCCCCGCCGGCCACGCAACAATGAGCCGTGGACCAATAATCGACAGATTACTATCGGGAAGAGGACTCGTAACTACAACTTGCGCGTCTGTTTTACAATCAGAGTAGAAATAATTCTCATATGGTGGATCGCTGAGCTGTTGCGTGATAACAGGGCAGGAATCACCAGACGCAAACGTGGCGTACAAGATAGCCAGAAGCACTGCAAATAAAGGCGTCATTTTGCCCGGTAAGCAGAATAATAGTTCAATTAGAGACTCAAACGCCCAAAAGTCAGGCTGGATGGCCATGTTCAGCTTATAAATTACTCAAGATCGGCATTGCAGACTGCGGGGTTGGCTTGGGATTTGAAGCTAAGAAAACAAGAAATGGAAGTTGTTGGCATCATTTCGAGTTAACGTGTTTTATAAGCAAGTGACCCATATAAGCGAGTGACCCAAAAATCCCTCAACTTA
>NJCR01000547.1:2751-17696 GCA_002234235.1 Fusarium hostae | reverse complement strand
GTTGAGTTGTTTGGGTCTCTGCATATCATCGAGTTGAAAGATCCAGCTTGCGATATCTCTACCTATGGTTGGTTTATACAAGATCTACCACGTCGTATCGGTTCAAATGAGCCGCTTGATGCAGCCATCACCGCTTTTGTTGCGGGGTTTAGCACGCTGCAGGATAAAACCAAGTCGAAAGTTGATGCGCTTGATCGTTATGTATTTGCATTAAAGACTTTACGGAAGTCGATGCAGAATCCAGCTCAAGCTAATCCAGCGGATAACATGTGTTCGATATATCTAATCGCCATTTGTCAGGTAAGCTTAATATCTTCTTTATTTTTGAATATTGCCAGACTGATGACCCGGCCATCACTTTAGGAATGGTTGGGGAATGCCGGCCATGATCATGCGAAACATTATGAAATACTTGGTCACTTACTGCAACGTGCTGTTCAGGAATCCAGCTTTGATACTTCTGACCGCCCATTCATGCAGACAATTCTTACTGTTGTTGTAAGATTATCTTTATGCTCATAGGACATATTACACATACTCAAACAAGCATAGGTTATCGAGAGTTTCACCAATCCCAATATCGAACTAGGTCCATGGTTCTGGCAAGCCTTTTCCATCTTAGGTGAAGCTACACGGCCTCTTAGGTCTGGGGATGGCAAATACTTCGCATCTCTAGATATGGGAACTTTGGGTGAAATATCTTATTTTATCCGTAACCCTGATAAGTACCTTTACCAGATACAGTGTACCTATGCTCTTATCCAGACGGAACGGCCAAGACTCATTCAAACTGTTAAAGAAGCTATAGCGGCTTCTATACAATCCGGTTCAACGTCTCTTCAGAGGAGATTGGCGATTCGGTTCCATACAGCAAACGCGGTAATGCTCACAATAGCTTGTGTACTCAACCGCATCTTACGATCCTATCACAATAATGTGGTACTCATAGAAGAAGCCAAGCGTTATATCGATGAGATCATAATATTAGCAAAGGAATCTAGCTCCAACCGACCAATAGCAGCGGCTTCTGCGGCCTTTCCTCTTATAGTGGCATTAGCTTCTATGGAAGACTATAGGCGCGACGAAGTAGAGACACTACTACTGGAATATCAGACTGATTTCCTTGGGTTACATTACTTCGACGATGTCCAGATGGTCAGGAGAGGTTTTGAGAACGTTGACCGCAATAATCAGACGAGAGTTCAGTTCTTATTACCGAGTTCGGAAGATTTTGTGGCAAGCTTTGATGCCATAGATATTGCGTCAGATGCAGGGCCTGGATGTACGATACTTTAGGATATGAAAGATTATTTAAGTTGAAAGTTGATAGAATAATCTCGAAACTCCCCAACACCCAGGTACCGGTTAAAAGTCCTTAAGAAATGTAATAATCTCCTCAGCTATCTGTTATAATTCCGGTTTCTCAAGGAGACAATGCCCTAAATTATATAACGTGACATCCTTAACCGGAACCGGCTTACAATCCTTTGGTGAAGTCTCAAATACCCACAACGTCGTCTACTTATCCCAGCAGGCTAAGCCAGCAGAACGGACGAAATACCGAGCTCTGCAATTCTGCTCAGAGCTGGTAGAGGCTACCATAAATACCGTCGCTACCATAGAGTTTGCTGCAGTGCTTTCTCTGCAACAAGTCTATACAGTCTATAAGTTGTGGATGAACATTGGCATTCGGTGAACGATATACATAGGCATTGCCATCCAGCCCACTCCGATACTATTCAGAACGATTGCTGTTAGTCCACCTGCATAGCTCATAAACCTGTGTTAATACTAATATTCTCGGGATTCATACATCTTCAAAGGCCATTAAGACTATACCTTCAACTTTAACCTTAATACCAGTACGGTCAAATGTCAATTTACCGCCGCCACGGAGTCAGTAAAGAGCAATAGGAAAAGAACCAGTCTCATGTTCATAATCCATAAATCTGATTAGGATAATGATATCGTATGTTTGTGGATAACTTAATTGTTGAATACCGGTGAAGATGAGACCGGCTAACCGGAGGACCGAACTACCGGTCAGAGAGCTGTCTCAGCACTGTAACAACCTCTCAGATAGGTCATTACTGAACAGATAGAAATAGGGTTCCAACCCAACTATCGGACACAGACAAGAAGATGAACAACACATAATTCACCCCAATATTTGACAATAATTGCCTAATATGGAGGGGTGAAGGCAAAGAAAGAAAAAAAGAGGATGAACGAATTTTCTAGAGTTATACCGCTTAGTTGTATGTGAAAAGCCCAACGCGCAGCTAGAGTAGGTAGATAGGTGCTCGGCTATCGCTCATGATGGATAATGGATTATACTTTCTCACTGTTCCGACATATGGTATGGGGGGGGGGGTAATGTTGCGTTTAACCTGAAGTATGTATGCCGCAAAAAGCAAGAGAGAAGAACACCCGTCCCAATTTCCATATTCGGTCTAGTTCTCTCCGCTACCGGACTGCCTCTCGCTTTGTTATTCCACTACCTCGAGTGGTTTCACTTGAGGTCTTGTTAACCTGCTATTTCTTTGAATTGAAGTACTGGCTAAAAATGAAATGGCCTCGACGTATCTAAGTTATAGATCCACTCCAAATTTTACTAGAGCTAGAGCTGAAGTACTATACAACCTTCTTCCTGTTCCGCGGCGTAGTACAAGGCTTCTTGTTCATCGATATCCCGCTGGGCTATTTCCCAGAGCTCGCCCATGCCTCTTCTGCTTGTAAATGGCCGTCCGTTCTCGGTCTCTGCAGCTACTTGTGCTTCGATGCGATCAGTCTCTGCTTTGTCCCAGTCTAAACAAGCCATCATCTCTTCTTTAGTCCACTCTCTTTGTTGAAATGAGAAGATGCTTGTTGCTTAATTCATCGTAAAGTGCAGCAGGGGAGCCACTGTTTATGTACAGGCACGATCTCTTGTAGAATGTTCCCCCTTCTTCCACACCTTGCCACCACCTTGGTCGCCTCACACTTGTGATCTCCAACACTTTCAGACCCGTCGAGGTGGCGCAGCACCTCCCCATCTGCTTATAATCAAGACACCAGCTGTAGCTAGCTTTTGGGTATCCTAAAGGCAGGCCCATTGCTTTTCGATACTGGCGGTTACCAAGCCAGGTTCCCGGGGGTTGGACCTTGTACCAATCATCTCTTGACTTGACGTATCTCTGGTGGATGGCTCGTGGATCGTCATATCTCAGATGTGTAGTTGAGTCTGGAGCCGGATCTCTCGAGGGTAACGGTGATGGCACTGGCGGTCTACAAATAGATGGTGTAGGTGATGGATGTCGAGGTTCTGGAGTCGTCATGTCTCGGTCCACCTGCTCTGCTTCGATGGTCAACTGGAACGGCAGATCTTGGGAAATCGATTCAAGCTCAAACTCGAAAGTTTCTAAAGTTATTATTAGCTGCCACTGTAGTTCATTGAACGTTGTTGTTGCTGATGGCCTTGGTTCCTCAGGGGCCGCAAAGGGCATCCACTGAAACTTTTCCGAGCACGCCTGCGGCTGGTCTGAAGATACGACTGGCAATGCTCTTAGTTCCGAGTATGGTAGCGGACAATCTTTCGAATTCCTTGCGTGACCTAGTATATGACATTTGCTACACAAAGGAAGGTTACGCATTGGTCTTGCGTTCTCGATGACTTCGAAGCCACTAAGTTCTCTTCTTACACTAGATAACGGCAGAGATGAACTCACAGCGACCGGATCGACTCGCTGACGGGGTTCTAAAAGGGGTCGTCGATTATCTTTCCGAGTCAAGTGCCAGTGCGGATGGAAATCTTCGAGTTGTAGTGCTTGATCTCGAGCTAATAAACTTTCCAGCTTATGAGCGCAGGGTAGCCCTTGTGACCGCGAAAAAGAACCAGTACAGGCCGACGAGGGAGTAGAGTCTTCATGCAATAAAAGCTTTCGTTGTTGCTCAACTTTTCGCAAAGCTTCGTGAGATACCCAACCACGTACTGCACCATAGAGGGTGCCGGAGTGTTCAATAGGTGTCCGGATCTTCTGCTTGGCTTGGTTTGACCTCAGCTCCGCCAGTTGATTGAGCAATGCATGTTTGATCGATCGCCAAGCTTCGAACAAGTCCAGCGTAAATACTTTAAGGTGGCTCTTAAGCAGCCAGTGTATACCTTCAACCCTTGAAGTGACGAGGTTATCAGAGTGGGGATGTTGATTGACCCACGCTTTCACTAGCTTCTCTTTGTATTGGTCAAGCCAGTTCGTCTTGACATATCTGACTTCTTCGGCATAATCCGGGAGATATTTCTTCTCAAACTCGGACACACGTTCATAGAACGTTTGTTCATTCGGTGACTTAATGATCGAATGCCAATGGCCGTAAAAGTCATTCCAAGCCTCGATTCCCTGGTTATCCCCTTGAGCCTGACGCGTGAATTTTGGCTGACAGTAGCGGAGAACTGCCTTATTAGCATGCCAAAGACATAGCAGCGGGCTTGACAATGGGAAGCAAGCATCGACAGCATTCATACATGCTAGGCAGCGATCATTCAAGATGACAGAGGGATGTCTAATCCTTTGGTTTTCGCATAGCGATCGGAACCGATTTAATGCCCAAAAATAGTCTTGTTCATATTCCCCGCTCAGAAAAGCTAACGCAACACAGAATGAACGCTGACAAGAGTCGACCCCTATCAGGTCCAAAAGCGGCATTCCGTATTAGTTAGTTTTATAGGTACAGTCTAACATTAAGATATCCGGATAAGCCTGTAGGTAGGTAGGACGCAAATGGACGAATTACTTACCATACGTGCTCAAAACGATCTACTGAAGCATCATATCAGTCCACAAGTACCCTGATGGTTAAAAGTCACCAGGCCCGTTTCCTTTTTAGCTTAAGACCATGCAGCATTTCAAGTTGAGTTGAACCTAATGGCGCTACGGCAATCACCGGATGATCATTTTGCCCACGGGCTATGCTGCAGGGTTCATGGAGTTTCAGCCATAGCGATATTTGGAAGGTGTTATACTGAGAAGACGCTATGCATCCTCCGTGTAAAGCCCAATTTACATTAAGTTGAAGGAGTCTGCGGGGGTTAGTCGGCCTCGAAGAACTTAGCGAGCGCTTTAGCCTCTTGGAAGTCTAGAACAAAAGCTCGGAGAACGCCTCGTTTAATATTGACGCACCTGGTGGAGGCCGGAATTAATCTCAGAGGCCAAAGCAACAAGCAGCTCTCTAGGCTCATGCAGACGCAGGAGAAGGAATTACAAGTGGAGGACTGTCTGGGATAATACGGCGGCAGGTACAAGGGTTCCAAGGGCGGTTTTTGTTGGTAGTATCCTAGCAGAAGGGCTTGTAATAATACCCTAGATATCCTTGGACTAATAAGAGATTACAAAGTCTAGTTAACTATATGTAACAATGAATCTTGATATATATTTTAACTAAGAGGCTCTGAGCTAGCTGTTATATTTCATTGAATGCATTCTGCTTCACTGACTTAGTATATAAAAGAAAGAAAATCCCTACAAGTATAACTACATAAATGGCTGAAGGTTAGGAAAAATCGTCGTACGAAACAAAAAACCCCTTCTTTGAAGCCTGTAGCTAACCTGCAAAACCACCCCTACAACTTCAGAGGACTATTTAGCTGCCTTTGACTTAAGGGCTAAGCTAGAAGAGTTAACCGCAGAGTCTATGTAACCAACCCCTTAACTACCCGCAAGAACTTATGCACGAAAAGCTAAGCGCTGCTGATGCAACAGCAATTCCAGGGGAAATCAACGAGGCAGTACTGAATAGAATCTCAGAAATAGCCGCGAAAGAAGCAACAGCGCCTCCGGAATGAGCTAGGTAGGAGCACATCCCGCAATTATCACCTGCGGATTTAGAGATGGTATACCGGAGATTCCCTGAGAGCGCACCGCCGGCACCAGGGATATCGATAGCAGTAGCGATATGGACCGTCTGCGGCCAGAGAGTACTCTGTAATGAATCGTCAAACTGACTCTCGCATGAACTCATGGATGCATCGAGGCAACGTCCTGTGCGGTGCTTGAATATGCGTTCCTCATCCGGGACCGAAGTATTGTCAATCGTGGATTGCACGACGCTGATGAGCGCCTCTTTCATCATAGGTACAATGCGGGCGTCTGCGCCTTCGCACGAGAAGGTGATATAGTTGTCATTGGGCATGCGGTGGGGCGTCTCGTCGCAGAGAGCAGGCTGTCCGTCTGCATTCAAGTATTCGTTGATCCACCATACCGGGTCTATGTGACCTTCGATGTCGACGTATTCTTTGGAGAATTTCATATTCAGACTTGGCTGAATGGTGTATTGCGGCGTGTCAACTTCCGCAAGCGCTCCAGCTTCTGAGGGCGTAGGTGGAGAGGGAGACGATACATTGATGGCATTGTTGAACGCATCGGCTGCATCCTGGCCTTCCTTGCCGTCAGCCGCGGCGGCAGCAGTCTTGCAGAGATCGTTGGATGCAGTAGGCGCTCGACACACGTTTTCGAGGTTAGAGCATATGTAATCGGTGATGGAGCGTATGTCGGCAGTCGCGCCGTGAGGAAAGTCATCATTGTTTGTAGGCTTGTACCCAAAACCTAACATGCCATCTTGATTTTCGACGTACATGATGGTAGGGGCGGTGCAGGCACCGAAGTCAAGGCTTGCGCGACGGATGAGTGCTCCATTGCTGAATTGCACTCGTCCCAGCAACCCGAGAATGGAGAGAGCTGCAACTTTGGGCATGGTCATATTCGGTTTGTGAAGGGTGAAGACTATAGGGGAGATAGAGCTGGGAAGTGTAGCTTAGAAAGAGTGTTTGATGTGAGTTAGAAGGAGTTTTCGAGATATAGTTGGCGATGTCACAGTGTTTATATGTGACTCTTCTTGTTGAAGGCGCCTAAGGCACCTTCCTAAGATAGTTTATGAGCCCAAGATCCTGAATTACACAGATGAATACACACATATCCCGATTCTATGTTGCCATGGCTCTTTCCCTGCTCACGTATCTCGCTCAGGCCACAACGAGTTGGGATTTACACTCCGTCTGTAGCCGTCAACAGGGGTCCCCTACTAGCTGCCCCATCGTGGGTATTTCAGGGGTTCAGATATATGCGCTCGAGATAGTCGTGAGAACCCCCATCCCCAAATTTTAGGTTTCCCTAGTTGCCTTGAAAGGCAAGGCATACCGCGAAATACCGAAACCTCCGAACGTTCCTTAGGTTACTTGGTATGAAAGCCACAAGGCATGGAACAATCGACTAGACAATTTCATACCGCGGCAAGACCTGTCTTGGCAAGGTTTGGGGTCGCAAATAATGTCATCCATAGAAACTTGGCATTACAATTCCCTAATTCTTCACTAGTTAACCCTGCATTATCGCATGCCCCTAAGGGAACGCAGCTTCCAGCCAAGCCTAGTAAATTGGAGCTGAGTTGGATCTGGAATGGTGTATTTTGCTCATGTGGAAACATTCGAGAAATGGAACTTTCTATCATTTACGTCCGTTCAGGGTCTGGATGTGGTTCGGATCCTACTTGAAGTGTCCTGTATTGCCCAAGGACCATGAAGACAAATCTAATCGGTCTGAAACCAGCTTATGGAACCGAAAGTAGAAACTCTCTGGCGGTCATTGGTCTACTTCATGAGTTTACTATTATGCCTGTATTGTGTAGCTATATGCCCCCAACGGTGAGTAGTTGATATTTATGTCGCTCTAAGCATCTATTATGTGACCTCTGAGTTAGAGAACGCTATTGCTCTGGCTGTTGCCAAATATCTTGATGATACCTTCATGTTCAAAGATCTGTCTGCGCATTTTTAGTAGGTACAGCATCTCATTCTGCCTGCCTCTTCTGTAAACCTTGTCTAGTTCAAGTTCGGCATTGGCCTGAATAATTGCCCAATAAAGTTAATCGCTTTATCTCAGCTCTGTAAACTGACTCCAAACGGTTACCCTGAAGACTTTGAGGGGTTGATTGCTTAGCCAGTGATCCCCCACGGAACCAGGGTTATGTAACGCCAAATACGACCAGTCAATGGTCCTTGCCGCAGTTCTCCAACTACTCCTAGCATTAGCCAATCCCAACTACTAATGACCCATCTATGCTTCCAGCTAATGCGCAGATGTTTTCACCGCGCAAACCCCGGCTGTGCAAATCTCTCTCCAGTAACAAGGCCCAAAGGATAACTTGTTCTTGGAATATAGTTAATGATATCATAGGATTGTATGTATTACCCTCGTGTATAATCGCAATACACCTTTATGTACTAAATTGTTATCATTATGAAACCTTGATATTTAACTAAGAAACCTAATTATCAAATGCCCCCGAAAAAGCCTTCAATAGTGGAACCTTGTCCCCCACTCACGCCACTCATTTATCAGATAACTCTTGATCATACCCCAGAAATCCGCTATCTATCCTGTCCCATGACTAACCGCATAATGCTTCCATGTTCTAGTGCCTCCTCCCCCTCCATGTGTGTCGACCATGCCACTACAAATCGGGTCTAATATATTCTATTTGTTTTCGGCCAACAGGGTTCCCCAGCCTTAGCCGGGTTGCAACCCCAGGTCCCTTACTGGTTGGGCGCCGGACGTATGCAGGGCATTCTGGCCACCGCTCTGGCTGTCCGACGTCCTCTTATGCCCTGACAGCTTGTAACCTTATTACAAGCACGACGGTACAGTGCTCGACCGAAGTAAGTTGCTTTGGAGAGGAGCTTGCGAGAAGACCCAGCATGTGCTGGTAATAGTGCGAAATTATACCATCCTCGCCGCCATGCGCTGATGCGTATATCTAGTAGCTAGGCAGAGTGGACGTTGGCTACGTATTGAAGCGATATAACTACTTCGGGAATACTATTCGCCGCTAGCTCGATCGACCGTTCTACTAATTAGTCGCGTTTCATGAAACCTGGGGAAGGCCCGATTAACTTGCTCAATGCTAAGTTTCAGCCGGCTCTTGCCGCAAGAGTAATAGAACCCTTGGATTGCTTGAAACATGAGACTTGGGAAATAACTCAGCCTAGGGGGAAAATGCTAATTCCCGTTCCTAAAGTGATAGCTTAGCTATTATCCGGAGTTTCTATCTCTTGTGTCCTGGACTGACTTGAACAGCTCAGAAGTAAAACAAAAACAGGAATTCCTTACCTCAAAGGGGATCCCATGTAACTAATAAATAAACAATTAGACATGTTACTTTTAAAAAGACCCTGTCCTATTAACATAAATCCTCAAATTAGCCTCTTAGTACCGGGAAAACATATATCCAGATTGGCCTCATAACAATTTAACTTGGTAGTAGCGGTATATGCAACCACCTGCCTAAAGCAGACATCGAATCTTTGGTGTACCAGTAAGGCAGATTTGCATCCCACTCAGCCCTGCCGCGCGTTAGCACTTCTTCAGGGATTCCCGACATTGGGCATACATCCGAAACTAGCCGAGTAAACTGAGAGATTCTTTAATTTCTATTGCGTTAATCCCCACGCCTCTTCTGTGAGCTGAACGGCTCACTGCTATTCCTACCCACTCGAGGGTTTCCTGCCCATGTTAACCTCACTGTAGTTATTAGTACATTGTTTATTATTTGAAGAAATTCATTCTCTATTCTGGGTAACCTAAATATCTAGATTTCGATGGTACAATACAATGCAATACAATTTATTCCGCCCGGCGGCTCATTTCGGCCGATAGGGCACTAGTCACTAATTCGTACGTACATTGCCTGCTTTTCGTCCTCGTCTCCTCAAGCCCATACTGTACTATCCCATCGAGTGCTAAGTGACGCCAGGTCAGCGTCCGACAGATCTATGAGCACGTCGAGCGACTGGGAAAGGGAAACACCATAGTGAAGATAATATAGGTACCATCCCGAGATGACGACCTCACCATGGGCCGCGAAGCAAAGAGACAAGCCCATTGAGCAACCAGAGCAGAACGCACGCCGCAATCGCTGCCATACCTGGCTCGATCCACTCGTACCAGACTGGTGGCGGCGCAGCTGCATCAGCAATGGAGACTACCCGACAGAGTAGGCAGCTACTCCGAACGAATCGACCGAGCCCTACCAAGCAAGCACACGGAAGCGCTCTACGACAGTCTAAAGAGGCGAGAGGCCGACGTGCTTTCCTAGCTTCGTACAGGAGTGGCGAAGATCAACAGTTGCCTCAACAAGACTGGGGCCGCAGAGTCAGACATGTGCGAGTGCGGACGCGCACCAGAGACGATGGAGCACTTCCTATTCCGATGCACGAGATGGGAGACGGAGCGCGATAGCATGCGACAAGCTGAGCAAGGCATGATGGGGAATCTTTCCTTCTTCCTAGGTGGAAAGTCGGCCTTCAAGCAGACCTGTCAAGCAGAGTCAAGCGAGGCTAGAAGGGAAAAGACTTAGGAAGAGAAGTCGGGCCTTCGTTTGTGCAGACCGGATCAATGCGGAGGAATCGTAAATGGCTTAGCGTACCTACTGGCCGTCTCTCTGCACGCCCTGTGGACAAAACCCTGTCACCGACTGCGTCTTGGGCCATTTAGTTGCTCGCCTGCTGTCTCTGACTGATCAATTACGGTATCCAAGCACGACGGTCACAGAAGTGGAGCTAGGTGCAGTAAGAGCTGCTGGCGTGAAGCAAAGTTTGCAAACCGGACAAGTGTCGTGCTGTTTCAGAAACCGAGCCGCCCTGCCCCAACAAATCTCTGCGAAGAGAGTCACATACACTGGCGCATCACACCCCATCGGCCGTTACTTCTCAGCCACATGCGATCATACAAGATTCCCTCCACAGAATCGGACCGAGCTATCTATATATATAACCTGAAGAGGACGGACGGGCAGTATCCCCTTCCTAGCTCCGGTCACTACGATCCATATCAAGCTATGATCGGGTCGGTTGGTTGGCACCAGCCACATTCGTCCATTCGTGCTCCTGGCTAAGACACCAGCGAGCTTGTCGAGACGTCAACTGAACCAGACGGCATGCGCGCCATGAGCCCGCGGATGGCAAGCGACGATGTTGAAGCGTTGAAGCGTGTAATGCACGCTGAACGGCGCCGGTTAGTGTAAACTATGGAATCTGCCGTGAGCGTTTGATGTGGCTGAGGGTGGCCATCTTGGGAACTGCTCACTAACGTTTGTTCCTACTAGGCATGCGAAGGCGTTGCAGGACTCACTCCTCCTCATCTCTAACAGCGTCGAGGCAATTAAGAAGGGGCATGAGAAGCTAGACAGCAACAACAAGTTGCTGCACAAGTATATTGGGGATTTGACTAGCATGCGCTAGACCATGGCTTAGGGGAGCCACAAGTACTGAACCTTTTGTGGGCGGTCTTTGCCGCTCCCCCGAGACCGACACGCAAACAACCACGACTGGAGCCCGACTTTGAACTTGGTTCCGACAACTGGAAACAAAAGTTTTTGGCCACTGGATTTCTGTTGTGGCGTTTAGCGGCCTCCAGACGTCCTGGGGCCGAGCCATTAGCCAGCCCACATCTTACATTCAGAAACTCCCCCCAATAAACTGTACTGCCAAGTACCAGCGCTTATCCATCTTGCTTCAAAGTCGGCCCCAATCGTGGAAATAATCGTTTGTTGCTCACCCTTCGCGACGCTGACATTCTCTGGACTATGTGAGTCTGTAGATGAGGTCCATTGAATAACATAATTGGCTAGGTCTTGCTTAATGCTTTCGAGCTTGTCCGCACGTTTGTCCGCACGTTCCCTACGAGCGCTGCGGACGTACACTTCACTGCGACAAATTCCACCAGGGTTCGTAGTCCAATTCCCCATACCTGTGACGCGAGACAGGGACCGAGATAGGGACGCGAAATAGGGCCGTGTCGCTCCACTCGAGGCCCTCATGCTCAAAGCGCCTCGTGGCGCCAACGGCGAACTGTCAGCAGTTTCGGGTTGAAACCATCCCCAGTCATCGGAAATGCTACAATGGCATCGGTGAACCGCAACGAGTCTACGACGAACTCTGTCAGGGACCTGTGCGCCGGCGGCCATAGCAGAGTTCACGAGGGAAACTTACGAAGAATCGAACCGCAATCGGTGCATTGTCGACCTACTACTGACTGATCCCCGCGACGGCATCGAGCCATAGGATATTATCACCGGGTGCAACAACCGAGCCCAAACGCCCGTGGTGGGGTAGGGAAGTAACGGTCATTGATCTGTTTGAGAAGCTGGCTGAGGTGACGAATGGGCCCCATTCGAGAGATCCGGGAAGACCGAACCATATAGATCCATCGCAAACGGATTCGGCATCCGTGGAGGGCCCATCATGGGGGATTGCCCCATGGTACTCGTTCCGGCCGGCGCGGGGTGGTTCGAACCATCCAACATAACGTCGCCTATCCCGCTCTGGCTCGTCGTGCTGATGACGGACGGACTAGATCCGTCCATCACGTTTTTGTTCGTGTGAAAGGAGATCCGATGCCCGAATCCAGTCAACCATTCAAAACTATCGTCGTCGGTTTTGGCTCAAGGTCATCTCATTCCAGGACGGCGCAAACGGTGGAGCTTCTTGCAAGCCCATTGATTGCGGCGAATCATTGTATGGGAGGGCATTGGGGTTTATCGTCGAGCCCGGCCCGAAGAGAAGGCTATGGGTATGGGTAGGGGGCATGCCTCGTGCGGCGGAGGCATTCGCAGCAAAATCATCTGCATCGTGTTGGCGTCAACGTGGGTGATAGTGTTTGCCCGCGGCCTTATATAAATGGCCGGCGCGTTGGATACAGCTGGGTTAGGCCCTGCGATACTAAGCTTGCGAGCTCGGCTCTGGCCGGGGGCGACGCCGCTGACTCCGCTGGCAGAGTCGCGACGATTGCCGGGACGTGACGACGTGGTCGAAGTCTGGTGCAGCTTCTGCTGGTGACGCAGCAGCAGATCGCGGCGGGCGAAGCATCGTGCACATTCGGGACACTCGAAGGGTTTCTCCTTTGTGTGGCAGCGCTCGTGTCGCTGGAGATGTTCCAATCAGGCGAAGGAGCGCTGGCAGGTGCCGCACACATGCGGGCGAGTCTTGTCCGTCTTGGGAGGAGGAAAATTGACCGGCGGGTTGGTGTTGGCAGTGGTTGTGGACTCTGGAATGGTCAGTATGCAGTATGCAGTATTGGGAGGGAGAATCGGCGGGCGGTTGCGCGTCGGGCTGAAAAACATGAAGAGCAGTCCCGGCGACGGGAGGAGTGCTCACCAGAGTTGTCGGCGGTAGAGGGCGCGCTGCCGACGGCTGTGTTGGAGGAAGGGGGATTGGACATGGTTGTTGAAAAGCGTGAGACCCTGACGCCAGAGTCGTTCAATCATTCTGAACCCTGATGGAAATGGCGATCGCTCTCTGCTGGTTCTCGAATGCACGGACCATGGATATTGACAATGGCGCAATACCATTTCCGCCATCGCTCCTCGATTTGAACCACATGAAAAAATAAACCAAACTTCAGCTCGGGCGCAACGGCGCACATCGGCTTGAATTCAATTAAAACTCGCTGGGCAAAATCTCCATGCAGTTATCTCTCGATATATAATCCTCTGGGCCATTTTATTAACCCTATAATCTTTGACTCTACCCTCTATCCTGCTCTACGACTTAACCCCTACCCCACTTTCTCTTTTGTATGAGAATATCTATGACCTTGCAGGGTTGGGAGTCGTTGTCGATTTATTGATACAGTAGGGTTGGAATGTTGGGGTTGACGGTGACCAGGTGCGGAGAAAGGCGGTGTGGGTCAAAGGACGCAGGCTTTAATAACACTAATTGTATGGGGCAGCCGTGGCAGCCTGTGCGACACGAACAAGAATAAGGGGGGATTTAGAACGGGGCTAGACAAAGATGACAAGACGCCATCGTGGAGGACCTCGGAGGGGTTTTTTTTTTTTTTTTTTTTTTTTTGTTTGGGGGGGGGGGGGGGGGGGGGCGGGGGGGGGGGGGNNTTTTTTTTTTTTTTTTTTGGTTTGGGAGAAGAGTGGGTGGAAGCCGCGGGCGGGGCGAACTGGGGGGATTATGCTGGCCCGCTGTGGCACGGACGAGGAAGCATAGCGCAAACTCAACAAGGCGGCAGCCTGCCGGGAAGCTGGCCCAATGGCCAGAGTCTAAAAGTGCTCAACACCCACGGCACTGGATTGGTGTTCCCCGATCAGGCACCCTTGCTACAGTAACCGACAGTGACCACGGGCACCCGGCCGAATTGGTGCAACCGACGCTGTTTCTGAGCTGCCGGACGAGACTGTTTCATCAAGCCATTTGCTGACCCTTTGACGGATCATGAAAGATTCTGCAGAATCCTGCAGGTTTGTGCTGAGTAAGGGTCCCTTGGCTGTGGTTGCGATATTGCAAGTGTACCTTCGTTCTTGCAATCATCAATTATGTTGGAACGAGCCCCGTCAATGCTGTGGGGGATTTTTATTATTCGAATTGGATAGTGAAGGGCGAGGCCTTGCAGGGTGTTTGCGAGGACAAGATAAGTCTTGCACTGAAAGCTGAGCGACGGTAGCAACAAGGCCGCTTCCGCGGTTAGGGTAGCATCCAAATTCTCCTCCCCTGCGTGTGACCGCATCAGTTCTAGCCCTGTGGCCCATGTCTTAGCGCTGTGATCAAACCTGCATGCATCCCAGCTTCGACTGAGGCCCATTCCTCATCCGGCAAGTGGCGGAGACATCAACAAACGACGCCTTTGGCATGAAATTAAATCCATTGTGATTATCCTTTGTTAGTCGATTCGGCCCGCTTAGCTTACACACGCATCAAGAAATTTCCCGCCACTACTTCGAGCATGTACTACGCAAGTCCTTCTCATGCCGCGGAGACACACAGAAAAGGTCTGAGGCACACTTGGTGTGAAATGATGGCATTGCCTGACAAGCCACTTATTTCGCAATTTCTTCTGAAATCTCCCGATCTCAAATCCCAGGCCCCCCCTTGCAGGCGTCCCGCCCTAGCGCCCAATCATGCCCCTCCCCCC
>NJCR01000545.1:0-19158 GCA_002234235.1 Fusarium hostae | reverse complement strand
CCCACTGAGAATGATCTACATGGTAATCCACAATGCCAAGATCCATAAAGGCTGCAAGGACAGAAAAAAGGCATTTGGTCAGACCAATGCTCGGGCCTCCTTCGAACATCCTACAGTCGGGAACAAGTCCTGCAACCTTACAGCTAGCCACCTCAGCTCAGGCAGCAATGGGCGGAGGAAACTTCGGCTACGTTGGTTGAGAAAATGGCGCACCCCCGCCACCATACACGAAGCAACTCGTCACTCGTCGGTATTCAGAATGAAGCGAGACAGGAAACAACAATACCTGCAATGCAGTCGGAGGCTTTTTTCTTTGAAGGCGAATCCACAATACAGGCTCCTTCGTCAGGTCTTAATTGTCTTCGCGGAGCGTGCCGATCTGCCTAACAACTTGATGCTAACATGGGTTGCGGGGTAAAGCGTGTCGCCTCGCAATTGAGGAAACATACGACAGCCAATGATTGCCCATTCGGTTCCCCTCACTGCCATGCCGCAATTGTCCTCGTACCACTAAGTGACTCGCCTGCACTTGTCAGTCTGTCACAAGTGCCACTGAACGCCCGATAGCCCTATGCTTCCATCGCTGCATCTTTTACGACATAGAAGACGCTTCCTATTTGCGATGACAGGGATTTAGTATCTATATCCTGGGAATCGGGCAGGGTGCACGGGCTAAGTTTTCTTGTATTTGAACCCGTTGAAATGGGCGGTCAATAGGCGGACGGGTACCCGTCCTTCTAAAATTGGACGGGTCCCGTCCCAATTGCCATATCTGGTATAGCTCACTCCGCTATCGGATTGGAACTATTTCGAGTGGTTTTACTTGAAGTCTCATCAACCGCTAATTTTTTACTCAAAGCAAATCGCTGACTTTAACTTGTGTAGTCTTGATTTATCCGAGCCATAAGCTCATTATAAACTCTACTAAAGTTAGGACTGAACTACAATACAACTCTCCTCTGTTCCGTGGCAGCATACAAGGCTTCTTGTTCATCGATATCCCGCTGAGCTATCTTCCACAGCTCGCCCATACCTCTTCTGCTTGTAAACAGTCGTCCGTTCTCGGTCTCCTCAGCTACTTGTGCTTCAATTCGATCAGCTTCTGCTTTATCCCAGTCTAAGTAAGCCATCATCTCTTCTTTAGTCTATCCTCTGGGACCCATTGAGGTTTTGCAGCACCTCCCCATCTGCTTATAATTAAGATACCAGCTGTAGCTTGCTTTTGGGTATCCTAAAGGTAAGCCCATTGCTTTTAGATACTGGCGGTTACCAAGCCAGGCTCCTGGGGGGTTAAGCCTTATATCAATCCTCTCTAGACTTGATGTATCTCTGATGGATGGCTCGTGGATTGTCATACCTTAGATGTATAGTTGGGTTTAAAGCTAGATCTCTCCAATTTAACTGTGATGATACCTGCGGTCTACACGTCGATGGCGTAGGTGATAGGTATCAAGGTTCTGGAGTCGTTATATGTCGGTCTACCCGCTCTGTTTCAATGGTCAACTGGGATGGCAGATCTTGATAAGTTGATTCATTCTCAAATTCGAAAGTTTCTAAAGTTGTGATTGGTTGCCACTGTATTTTGCCGAGCATTTTCATCACTGGTGGCCTTGGTTCCTCAGGGGTCGTAAAGGGTATCCACTCAAAGGTTTTCGAACACACCTGCGGCTGGTCTGAAGATATAACTGGCAATGCTCTTAGTTCCGAGTATCGTAGTGGACACTCCTTAGAGTTCCTTGCGTGACCTAGTATATGACATTTGCTGCATAAAGGAGGGTTTTGTATCGGCCTCGCCTTCTCAATGACTTCGAAGCCGCTAAGTTCTCTTCTCACATTAGATAACGGCAAAGACGAATTCGTAGTCACTGGATCGACTCGCTGGCGGGGTTCTAAGAGGGGCCTTTGATTATCTTCCCGAGTCAAGTGCCAATGCGGATGAAAATCTTCGAGTTGTAGAGTCTGGCCTTGAGCTAATAAACCCTCCAGCTTGTGAGCGCAGGGCAGCCCTTGTGATCGCGAGAAAGAACCAGTACAGGCCGACAAAGGAGTAGAGCCTTGATGAAATAGAAGCTTTCGTTGCTGCTCAACCTTTCGCAAAGCTTCATGAGACACCTAACCACGTACTGCACCATAGAGAATACTGGAGAGTTCGATAGGTGTCCTGATCTTCTGCTTGGCTTGGTTCGACTTCAATTCCGCCAGTTGATTGAGTAGTGCATGCTTGATCGATCACCAAGCTTCGAACAGGTCCAATGTAGATACTTTGAGGTGGCTCTTAAGCAGCCAGTGTATGCCTTCCACCCTTGAAGTAACGACGTTGTCAAAGTGGGGATGTTGATTGACCCACGCCTTCACCAGCTTCTCTTTGTATTGATCAAGCCAGTTTGTCTTAATATATTTGACTTCTTCGATATAATCCGCGATGTATTTCTTCTCAAACTCGGACACTCGTTCGTGGAAAGTTTGTTCATTTGGTGACTTGATGATCGAATGCCAGTGGCCGTAAAACTCATTCCAAGCCTCGATTCCCGGGTTTTCCCCTTGAGTCTGGCGCGTAAATCTCGGCTGGCAGTAGCGAAGAACTGCCTTGTTAGCATGCCAGAGACATAGCAGCGGCCTTGATGATGGAAAGCAAGTATCGACAGCATTCATACATGCTAGGCAGCGATCAGTCAAGATGACTGAGGGATGCCTAATCCTGCGATTTTCGCACAGCGACTGGAATCGATCTAACGCCCAAAAATAGTCTTCTTCACACTCCCCACTCAGGAAAGCAAACGCGACACAGAACGAACGTTGACAAGAGTCGACACCGATCAAGTCCAAAAGTGGCATGCCGTATTTGTTGGTTTTATCCCTTTGACTGGCGTAAGGCAACACCTAGGTCACGAGCAGGGATTTCAACCAATCATGGAGTCGCAAGCTCAAGGTACCTTAAGCCCTACCTAATTTAAGTGATGCCAGAAGTCCCAACATTTTCCAGAGGTACAAAGAACTACCTGGCATTGCTTACAGCCATACCGGGATTTCCGTATTTCCCCTCTGTTGCCGCTGGTTGCGGATAAAGGCTGTTGCTTCGGCTGTATCTCCCACGGTCAGGAACTGGGTTATTGACTGGCCAGCATGTGTTATCAGTCGGCTGCTCACGGCGGCTATGATCGACTCGGATGAAGCTATTGTCATCATACACGTTGGCTGCTTGGCTAGAGAGTTGTTCGATATCCATGACAGCTCATTGAATGGGTTGTATGACGATTTCAGCGGGGTCGGTTTCGCTGACGATTGAAGTCACTACCATGTACCTCTGGTTGCGCGGGGGCCGTGTGGGGCTCAGTACGGAGGTGTTGCCTTACGCCAGTCAAAGGGATAGGTACAGTCTAAGATTAAGACATCCGGATATGCCTGTAGATATGCCACTGAATCGGGGTGCGCAAACAGAACAGCTTTGACTCGGCCGTCTGGACCGGTTTGGAACTGACTCCAAAATCCTTCTCTAAACAGCTGATCAGCAAGCGCGTTTATGCTGCTTTGTCCTTGACAGACTTCTCGTCTAGCATCTGCAATACGATTGTATATGTCCTGCTGTGTCGCTATCGTGTCGGTGTTCTGCCGCATGAACATTCTAATTTCTTTAGGGGCTATCCCAGCGTTGGCAAGGCCAGTCAGCTGAGATAGGTGCTCCTTAGACATTGTTCGAAGTACTGGGTGGGCAGTGGTATCTTGGCTTGGTTCATGGTTATGTAGTGAGAATTGGCTGTCAGAACGGTGCCGCAGAGTCCAGGTACTTCTATCTTTATTCTCCTTCGCCAGTACAGAGAACTCGCAGCCTGTTGTTCGAGTTGTCGTCTTGCGTTGGCGTTCTCTCGAAACGATTGGATGGTTACGGCGACGATCACACATGTATGTGATTGTCCTCCTGCCGGTTTTCTCCTTAGCTGACCTTCCGGTTATGAACGCGTAGCCCCTGGTCGCTGCCCAGGTGTTGATTGCCTCGAAAAGCGCCTCCCGTGACTCATACTCACCTTCAGGAGGGAGACAATCATCAGGAAACGGTGTCGGACTTTGAGATTGGTTGACGTTCATAATGAAGCAGTCATCGTTAGCCCGTAATCTCGGCACGATTAGCAGCGAGTGCAGTAGAACGCGACATTCAAGACGGTGTGAGAGGGAGACCGATAGCGGAGAGGGCTAGACCAGATATAGCAATTGGGACGGGACCCGTCCGCCTATTGACCGCCAGGACTCAATACCACAGGGCACGGACCATCAAATCGTGTATCAGGACCTGATACGGGAGGTAATTGGTACAGTAGGGTTTGCCATCAAAGTCTTGGGTTCTGGAGCTGGCAAATAACGCCTGCCATTGATCCGGGGTGAACTTCGTTGCCTCATCATAAGTTTCGGGGACGAGAATGTACTCTTTGTCAAGTGTATGGGGTACATCGCGGGGGACTAATCTATCAAGTCAGTGGTGGTTATCTGGTCCCTCAGCTTCGAAGTGCGCGGTCAGAGACTCTCGGTGGCTTTGGGCACTACAGCCATGTATACCGACGAGAAACTGCTGAATAAACTTCTGTGTAGTATGATCCACATCAGTGTTGACGTTATCACTAGCCAGATCTGCTGGCTCCTCAGTATAGTTTTGCGGGCTTTGTGGTTGTCTTGGATCTTCGCTCTCTTCAGCAGACCAAATGTCGACTATTTCCTCCTCGTGATAGGGACCTGGCTCGATGGTACTGATGGTGGGATCATCAACTTCCTGATTAGAAATAGTAAAAGTGTCACACGAAAAAATGCCATCTTCTTCAATCTCCTCAGTGTCAGGTCCTGGGCCATTATCTTCAGCCCCGCCAGTGTCCGGTAATGAGCTATTGTCAAGTTCCAACAGTTCATTCTCCGCCACTAAGGCAATTGCGTCAGAAGATAGTTCGCCCTGGTGGTTTGCCGTGGTAGTATTCTTTATTGCTTTCTGGCGGTTTCGGTAGTTTCGTGTACGGTTCGCTTGTAGGAGGCGCTGACGTACGGTGGCGCTGTCCTGTTTTTTAGTGCACACAAATCGAACCTTCATTGCTCCTCGTACCAAATAGCTCCCCGGGAATTGTTTGATTGCGATTGCGGTAAGTGAAAATAAGTATTATCAAGTAATCGATATCACTAGCTACAGAAACTGACCGCTTGAATGATCAAAGTGCTTTATTTTGCGATAGTGAGAGGGGGGTCACTCGTAAAAACCCCGCACCTGACAACAGATTGGTAGGAAATGTAACGCTTCACTGGTGAAGTACACTATTCTATAATAGGAAATGTAACGCTTGATCGCGAGTCACTCTATCGCAACATACCATGACATGCTGCGAAAGCAATATTAATCCAGAAAACAATAAAACTTGGGTTTTTATAACCTCTGGACCAGAAAATTGCATACCAGAGCCAAGTATAACTAAAATATTGGGGGCAGCGTTGAAAGCCTAAGTTGCAATTGCCCACTGGATTAACACTTCGATAGAATCCACTAGTCTGCGCCGGGTCCATAGGTCGATTCCAGGATGCTTTTTGGCAAGATGGGTGGTAACTTCTCTGGCCAAGCATGCATATTGACATTTCTGACAAACAAGAATCCGATATTGAGAAAGAAGCATAAACGGGTATATAGGGTTAGAAGGGCCGAGCTCGGTCATAGGCTTGAGTGTCATGGTCTGACGAATCAGTGCTGTAGGCAACCAACATTAGTTGCTGGCTCGATATCACATTTGTCGCGACGGATGCTGATGAATCGGAGCCAGAACTTGATGCGCTGCTGTTAAAGTGTTGTCTTGCCTGAACGTGTAACCAAGCACCAATCAGAAATCCAAGTCAACCCCCTGTAAAGTGGGGTAAATTAAATCAATTGTACAACAATTGATTTTGGACTGTAGCACTAGGATTGACTCCTAGTATTTAAGGAGTGCCTTGGGATCTTGCTGCCTTGGTGCTCTTGTGATGTTTACGAGAGTGATGGTGCTGTATAAGAATGGAGGGTCTAACTGGATGTGCTAGGGATATCACGCGTGCACGGACCAGTGTTTATTGTAATTTGACGAAATACACAGACATGACGCGTGCACGGACGACCCGGCAACGTGCACGGGCCAGATTTGTTGTATTTCGTCGAAATACCACCACGACTGCGTACAGTAGTAGGGTGCACATTCAGTCTGGGAACTTCTCGTTTGAGTTCAGGCACAACAAGACTGACCCGGGTCTCGGCATGGTGAGACCTATCTGGGTTCCTCCCACTGAGTCCATACCCAGCCCTCTGCCTCGTACAACACTCTACCTACGTGACCAAGGTGACGAGGAGGAACTTCAACACTTGAGGACAAATTCTAGTGTTGCCATGACTAAGGCTCGCCCTGTCACAATCTCAATCCCTGTCAGCCGTAACTGGCTTTATCTCCGTCTAGTGCCCTATCTGAAGCACTTGTTCCTTGTTACAGCAAGAAATGTCAAACTCCAGAGTTGCCGAATATTACTTTCCGTCGGAGACACTCCGTCGGGCGGTGGCAGCTCTCCCAATGGCACTGACACAAACCTGTCGCCCTCATACCGCAAGCTCCAGACCTCGCCGCTGAGAAGACTCGCATTATCCTCGATCACGTCCCAAAGGCGGTTGTAAGCCCTAAGAACCTTGCCGTGTAATTCTTCATCCTTGCAGAAATTAGGCGCCTTATGGTCCTCGCACCGACCGAGCTGGCGCTCGAGGCCCTTGGCCATCATGGAAAGCTGCCAGGACCATACCACGGTACCGTGATACGCGGCGTTGGAGAAGTTAGCCGAGTATACGGGCTCGCCTCCGTAAGCAGGATTAGCAACCAGCAGCCCGACATCGGTGGTGAGACCGACGGGGTAGGGCGCGAGGATGTGATCGGCGGTCTGGCTGATGAAGGAGCTCAGCTGGGCCTGGTTGGTCGTGTTCAGGAGGAAGTGCCGGAAGCAGTCGTCCGTGTTCATGACGCGGACGATTGACTGGTCATTGTTACCGTTCAGAGCGAGGCCGTGAAAGCGGACTGAAGTGCTAATGTTTTCGCTGTTCGATGGGAAAGGGAAGTCGTTAGAGCTGACATACTCGTCAACTAACGACTGTGCCTCGTCCTCCGGGATTTCTACCTCGAAGAAGTGGAGTGTCTTGTCCTCCCATATCTTGGCGTACTCCGCGGCCTTCCAGCTCCAGTCACGGTGACCAGGGAAGAAACCTGCCTCGGCGAGAGCAGCCACGGCGCGGAGACCAGCAGGCACAATTGCTGTGTTGACATCGTATGGGATGCGGCCACCGCCGAGGCCATAGGTGCTGTCGCGCCATTCACCCACCACCTCGTCCTCCTTAAGATGGATGAGATTCTCCTTGACTTGGCCCCCAGGGGCCGCGAAGGCAGCAGTGGCGTTCATTATCTTCTCGGCATTGAGAGTCGCAAGCTTGCCATACGTCAAGCCAGTGTTGTCCGGATCCTCCATGGCTGTCCTGTTGAGCAGCTCGGTAGCGCGTTTCTTGCCAACTGGATTCTTGATGAAATACTCCGCCAGCACGATTGGCAGGAAATAATCCGTATCAATCATCTTGTAATCGTACTGAGGATCGGTCGAGACAATTCCCTCCTGGAGGTTGAGAAAAGTAGCGTAATCGCCAATCGTCTCCTCATGCGCAGCGCTGCCATCCGTCTTGTTAACGCGCTCAAGCAGCGCTGTAATGCCCGCCTCGAGCGAGCTGTTGGCACCGACGCTGAGGATGGGCTCAAGGAGCAGCATGGAGATCATGCTGTCGCGACCAAAGTAGGTGAGGAAGCGCCACGCGCCGGCTAGAAGCTTGCCACGGTAGGACAGGAACGAGAGCGATTGAGTCTGATCGGGCCACTCGGTGATGAGGTCGTGGGCGTCTTCTTTGAGCACTTCCTCAGGGCTGAGCTGCTCGAGCTGCAGGTAGTCGAATGAGGCATTGAACTGGTATGTGCCAGGTGCGAAATTTAATGTTCGGTCGTCAATTGTAACAGAGCCATTTTTCTGGGCGGGTGCGAATGATAGTGTCGTGATCGTCGTGTTGTCTAGCCACAGACGGCTCAGAGACACCCCAACCTCCCCTACCTCTGAGAATTCGATAGCGTCTTGAATCTCTGGGATTAATATGCTGGGGCCTTCGATGAAGTCGCGCATCGTCCGGACGCTTCCCAGAATTGGCACAGTTAATTTGGCGGACGAATTCAGGAACAAGTACCCAGACACGCCAACGGTTGGGTTTCCATCGTCGGTCAAGGGAGGCTCAAACACTGGATCGAGGGCGTGACCAGTGGTTGACGAGTTAGCGACTGATATAGCCAAAGATCCGTTGACGCCATTCTGCGGCTCGAAGAATGCGACGAGGCCGCTGTTCCCAGCCGGCCACGCAACCTATCTCCCGTTAGTGCCTGTGTCGTGCCGTGCTGCTGGGCTTTGCGAAGGCGACTTACTAATAATCGGGGCCCGATCATGGTCAAATTGCTATTCGGAAGGGGGCTGGTAACGACGACCTGCGACGCGGAATTGCAGTCCGAGTAGAAGTAGTTCGTATATGGCGGGTCGCTAAGGTCGAAGCGCACCGGCTCGTTCAGACAGGTCGATGCTGACGCATAGGAGACCAGCCCGGCGACGGCGGAGGTGATCGTGATCACGCTGTTGAGGAATCTCATTTTGAATGTCAGTTAGCATGCTCGAGAATACAGGAATCCCCCAAAGACGGAGCCTTCTCTTATGTATTTTCAAGTCACCTCTCCTATCCTTCGGCAATTGATGCCCTGGCGAAGCTAATCTCACCTATCCTGGGGATCCTGGGGCACAACGCGGGGAATTGGAGTGGAGCGAATACATAGAAATGCCGGCGTCATGCCGACGCTATCAAGAATCAGGTATGAGCGTGACGCTAATGACGCTAGTAAGCACCTTGTGTACTTGTCTAGCCTGTCCTGATATTCCAAGACGTGTTAGGATCCGAGAAACTATAATCATTGCTTATAGCGTTAAGGAAGAGGAGCAACGACTCGGGCCTTTTATTATAAGACTTTTTAAGCTGCTAATAGACAAGTTGCCAGCCCAAAGGCGGCGAGGGGGTGAGTCAGTGTCGTGACTATTTAACCGCGAGAGCTATTGCCACGCCTAATCCTGGCTTACATGAGAGGTTTTTTTAGTTGCTATATGAAGAGCTTTCTCCAGCACCTTTAAATCTTTTAAACCTTATCATCCTCAAGATATCTCGCCACCTTATGCCTGTGCCTCAATCCTCGGGTTTTGCTCAATGCACCATCTCGAAATCTGATTGGTTGGGTGTGGGCTGTGAAGCCGTTTGAGTTTTTGTGGTAGCGCACCATGCTATGGCCATGGGGCTCCATGTCGGGCCGAGAACCCCACAAGACCTGGGCGATACCTGAGTGACTAGGAATAAATCCGACAATATTCCGGCATTTGGCTCCCAGAAGGTGCTCAGAACAACGCTCGTTCCGAACAATCCCCTCAGATCGCCAATGAGAACATAGTCTCATATTAAATGGCCCCTAGCACCCTGAAATCATTTCCATCCGTCTCTGCAACCTCCAAATGGCTCCTGATTCGAAGTTGTTGAACGGATCGCGTGCGGCTATTGTGGAACTGTGCCCCTCCCTCCCTCAGAGAGGGGTCTGCATACTATGATTTCCTAAACAGGCCTAGCCTCACTGGCAGATGGCCGATAGGTTACATGATGCCCCTTGCGGCCACCCTACTATCTCCCCCGGATTCCACAGACCTTAACTTGGAAATATCTCCTTGTTTTCTCGCATAGCTACTCGCTTCCTTTTCGGAGTTCTACGCCATTTAGTAATACACAATAAATTTCCCTTAGACCTAACGCATAGGACAACAAGCTGGAGTTGGGATGAAAGTTATGAAATATCTCCAGCTGAGAGAACCATCGCTGCATGATGGTAGAGTCTACTCCTCATCTGAGCTATAAATGGCGTCACTTGGTCTTACCTCAAGGGCAAGGCCTGTTGGCCCATCTCCAGCGTCTATTCGGAGATGCAGTCTATCTCTTCGAGTGCGGAAATGCTTGTGGGGCTGCCTGGGACAAATCGGATTTGGGCCGGTACACAATCTAGTTAGCAGCTACCTCATCTACCGCTGAGTTGCCCACAAAAAGACCGGTATTTCTCAAACATGGGTAAGTTCCGAGCTAACCCAAGCATTTCCCCACTCAAAAAGATCTGAAGGGGTTGGTGACCCAGGTGGGTACTTCTATGTTGCTTGAGCTGTGTGGTTGATATGCGGATATTTGGCCAAGCTTTGCAATAGCAGTTCCCCTAGAATTTGGTAGTCCTTAAAACTTTTAATTATATGAGTAATGTTTAATATGTATTGGTAGCCTCGTTGTTTTCTACAACTCGTTTTAGCACCGTGTCTGTGCTTGAACTCGCGGGGCAACCGCTCTCTGGACTCTCAGCACGGACCTTTGTTGGGTTGTTTAACGTCACCACATTCGCGGAGTAACCGGCGCTATCCCTGCACCCCGCTCAAGCCCCCAACCTGGCTGGCTTGCCCTCGCTACCTAATTCAACTGTTACAAGCAGTCTGGTTACCCCCACACGCTCTCCCCGCAGGCATTCCCCTGTTCATCGGGCCGATGACAATTGCGCAGGCAAGTTTCTCGGCCTGCTAACGATTGGCTTAGAGAAATATATGGTGGGATCGCGCGCGAAGCCTTAGATAACAACGTCATTGTTAGTTCACAGTGGTAGACGAGCTAGTAGAGCGTCCACTTGCGCACTGATAATTCGATCTACAATCCTTTCTTCAACATCCACCACATCTCTCCCAAGGATTAGTATATGACACACAATTGACTTGTGATCTTCAAGCTGGATCTTGATACAAGGCTAGTTGTAGCTCTCTAAAGTCCAATATGGCGTTTCTAGAAGGCCGATATTGAAACCTGGCTCGCTGGAGCTCATCTTCCGCACGTACCAATAATTGTAATGGTCAACAGCTCCTGTTGACTTTTTTGTTTTTGTATGAGGGCTTGGCATAGCGCTAAAAAGTCATGGGGCTGTTGACCTTTTCTGGGAAAGCAGTGTTCCCATGGTTGGAATTTGCAAAAATTGGATATGAATCGGAGAAGTATCTAATCAGCTAATATACCTTGAGACGGCACGCTTCCAAGCAGTGTAACCAAGCACCAATCAAAAATTCAAGCCTACCCTCTGTCAAGATCAAATTTCCCGCTGACTAGTGGGTTTTCGAAATTACATGCGGGGTGCTTGCGGTTTTTGGGCACTCGGCTTTGCTTTCGATTTGTTTACCAGTCCGTTGGTCTTTAAGGAAAGAAACGTTGACATGCAACGCCTTCGATCCACGGCAGAAGAACAGCCGCCGGATGCCCTATTAACGGCCTTCCTTTACTTCTAGGATTAACCCAGTCATGAGCCTAGGCGCAATATTCCTGCATCGCCTGAACCTTGCGGACATTAAAGTTGCAATGTTGGCGTTTTAGTACAACGAGCTTCGGTGGGGCAAGACAAGGAATGGGTTCGGTTGCTAATGGTGGATACTGTAGCTGGGATAGCTCAATCCGACTTTGTAGTACGTCCGGTATCACTTTAATCTCTTTAACCAGGCGGCGTCGAGCCCCTGGGTTTATTCCGACACGCTTTTTGCTAAGCTGAATGGCAATTTCGCTAGCCAGACACGCATACTGGCATATCTGACACACGAGAATGCGATACTTAGGGAGAAGATTAAAAGGACATATAGGGTTAGAAGAACCGAGCTCCGTCATAGGATTAAGCGCCATGACGTAGCGAATCAGTTCTAGAAGGAGCTGGACGGTTTCATATTTGCGGCGACGGACGTTGATTAGCCTGAGCCAAACTTGACGCGTTGCCTGAAGTCTTGCCGCGCTCTAACGTGTAACCAAGCACTAATCAGAGATTCTAGCCGACGCCCTGTCAAGGTCAAATCTACCCCTGGCTAGTGACATTTCGAAATTCAAGTCTACCCCCGGTCAAAAATCAAGTCTACCCCCTGTAATGCGGGGTAAAATAAATCAATTCTACTACAATTGATTTGGTATGTAGGACTAGGTCGTCTGTTCATTAGCGCTGTTTTTTTTATTATGGGAGTTTAAATGGATTTAGACCTGAATCCGCCACGCAGCTAGGATAGGATAGGTTTCATCCCAACGAGTGCGCCGCATCGAATTAGTGAGTAGCTCTTTCTTTCCCAGAGTCCCATCGAAATGTGGTGTGCATGGCTGCTCATCTAAGCGGCCGCGCTCCTCCGAGACCAATTTCTCGGCAAATTCCTTTATAGTGTCTGGAACTGGTTGCAAGAATCGATTGGGACCCTTTTGCAGTGATTTTTTATCAGTCGTGATCACGACGATCCAGGAACTTTGAATGTCGTTGGCCTTCCAACTCTGGAAAGTAAGATTATCCCGTATATGATCACGTAGCCATCGCTTCCCCTTGGTACCTCGGTCATTGATCTCTCGGATATGTACTTTCTTCAGATGGCGTGACAGTATGTCATGACTTGTGGACCGCAAAGCACAGTGCTTACACTCTGCTCCAGTCTGAAGGGCTAGGTATGGATGCCATGCAGACCCATCTGCTTACTTCGGCAACTCACCCAGGTCAGGAAGGCACAGGGAATTGACGAGGACATTGAGCTTCTGCCGACGCTTTTTAGATATTCCATGTTTCTCTTTAAGGTGGCGTCGGACGCCATCATCACCTGCCTTCAAGGCGAGACCACAGGGTATGCAAATAATAGCTTGATATGATATATCGTAGTGAAGTTCTAGTCCCCTGAGCGCCTGAACTTGACTTGGCGTGATATTCTGTTGATGAAGGCGGTTGTTTTAAGGTACTTGAGTAGACATACTGAGAAGGGGAAATTTCGGAGAAGAGATGGCTGCTAACGTTCTCGTCAGTATCACCTGAGACAACGATCTCTGGTTCATTTTCGTTGAGTGACTGGATCTCGACTTGCTTCGTTTTGAGATAAGAAACTATCATCTTATACTCATTGGCTACTGCTAAGCTCTCAAAGTCTCGCATGTGACTGAATATGGGAGTTGTGGAATTTTGGCGTATGCTCTCTGGCGGATTTGTCATGGAAGACAACAGCTCCATGTACTGACTGCGCCGTCTTTTCATTGGGTTTTGATGCAATGTGGCCGGCACATGGCGTTTTCGTGAGCTTTGAGCTTGGCCGTTTCTCTCAAAGACTATGGGACTTGATGATGATACCGACCGAGAAGACTGAGGTGGTGACTCAGGTGGAAAGTCGCAGAAGTCGTCGCCGTTACTCCCTGCGTCGGGAGTACTGCATAGATGACCACGAGAGCTTGTTTCGATGCCTGCCGACTTAGACATACATCTACTAGACATATGTAGGAACTCGTGCCAACGAACTGACACCCATTCGTAACGCTCAAGCGACTGGGGCTGCAGATGCGTAGGGAAGGCTCCGTCGAGCCCATATGTCCTTGCTCGTTGCAGGGGGCGGTGACCACTTGACCAAGCAAAAGCGACTCCACGATTGGCCTTATCTGTCCGGTCGTCGAATCGATTGAAATGCTGGCTCACCTCTCGAACATGCTTGTCAGTTATGCCGATACAGAGTTGTCGTAGGAGTCTCAACGTGACGCCTTGGCCCCAGACTTCCCGCGTAAATCGTCTGACTACACTGGTGAGGCGTTCGGTGGACCAACATGAGCTGTCAAGATCCGGTCTGCTTCTGAATAAATATGGGGAGCATTCATTTATATGTGGCTGGTGCTCTCGAGTAAGCATGTCCACAAAAGGGCGGATATACACAAAATACATATAGAGCAGGTGCCCGGCCCGAAAAGGCAGGAACCGAGCAACAATGAACTCTCTGTTTGTCGAACGCTTTGCCTTGTGACTGCGAGTGACATATATCACGAAGCCGTTATAAATGTAGAAATTACGCTCAGCAGTCCCATGATTGCGAACGCGGACTTCGAGTAGGTCTGGTGAGCGAGGCTGACCACCACATGTTATGAGCATAAGATCCGCTAAGTCCTCGCGCATTGCTTCTTCCTTCTTGAAAAACGCAAGAACAGCCTTGCGGTGCCATTTGCCTTTGCGTGAAAGTGGACTTGCTTGATTAGTGCAAGCTTTTAACGAGAGTTCCAGATACGCGTCTGTCAAGCCATTCTTCGGATGACTAACGAATGAAAAGCCGTGTGTCGTATTTGACATGTCGTCTTTCACAGAAGAAAGATCACATGGAGGTCTCCATCCGTACATCAGCTCCGAACAAAGAGCTTCGGCACGTTCTAGAAGCGTCATTGGAAGACGCCGGAACTTTTCCATGTGGACCGAGATTTCGTCTTTGTATGGTACCGTCTGGCCATCATCACTCCACGTGAGAAGGAATGCGGGTGTTTCTGAGCTAGCTATTGCCCTTCCATATGCGAGGAGTGAGAAAAGTTCTTCGAATGGTGACTGTGATCCGAGGACGAGGTATTCCTGTCTTATCTTCTGAGCCGTGAAACCTGACCTGTCCGAGGGCGTGTTGAGATCCCAAGCAAATGATATCCTCGTGCAGGTAGGGCATAATCCAAGAATAGAAGACGCTGGACATATATCAGTGCCGCAAGGTTGGACGTGTACGACCTGGCCGGGAGGGATCCGTTGAGATCGGCTGAGAATCCAAGGATCCCACTGAAATACACCAACAGCGTGGAAGCAGGACGACCGTCTACGACTTCTTCAGTACTGAACTCCATGATCAGTCCGAATAGTAGTTCCAATGCTTCTCGGACCAATGGTAGTGTTTCCCCGCCGGCTTCTCCCATCGCGGAACTCTCTTGATTGTGATTCTCAATGTCGTCTCGCTCCAGTGCTCCGCCGTCTTGATAATCTCTTTCTCCATCATCCATGAAATCGTCTTCAGAGTCCTCAGACTCTGTCGGGACACTACTCTCATACCCGCTTGAGGCGTCATCTTCACAATTGTCCCCGTCATCGGCGTTCTCTTCATCTAGGCTATGTTTAACGTCCGCCGCAGCAGGGGACTGGGTCGATTGCCAAAGTGCCTCCGTCAAAGCATCAGGCCGCTTCCAGATCTCATGGTTCCAAAGTGCCGCAATTTGACGAATCTGGGCCTTTTTCAATCATATACCTGCTCGGCGCCGTCGAACGTCGGCTGGTAGGGTATAGGTGCGAAAGACCATGGCGATAAACCTTTTGAGGAGACGAATGTACTTCTTCCTACTCGCAGCCTTCCCTACGAAGGTGAAAGGCTTGACGTAGCAGACATGAGGTCGTACACTACGTAGCCAGCATAATAGGCTCCTGCTTGTCGTCCGTGCAGTCTGCTCGCAGCGATCCATCACGGCGTCCACGGCAAACATTAGAGCGGCTATTCTGCTTTCATTGTCTGCAGAACTTGTCATTTGTTCTTCGGAATGGGGATAGGCAGGCAGGTTCCAGTTCGATTTCAATACTAGACATTGACGTGAAGTCGCAAGAGAGGGCACAGTGGTCAAGTTTCTAAGCAGTTCCCGATCAACTCCCTGAAAGGTTTGCTCCCAGCCGGTCCGCTCTAGCCAGGGCTTGAGATCTGTGAATCTTGTGCTCTGCGTGTTCCTACCCATGCCAGTTCCCTCTGCCATGTTGATTTCTTTTAACAGTCTTTGCCTACCACGCTCTCGCTCTAAGATGTCCTTGAGATGATCGTGAGCTTCCTTGCCACCGACTGGTCTAACTGTGGAACCAGCATGCTCGACAATCCAGTAACGTCCCCCTGAGGGGCTTTTGACCCACGCTTGCAGGAACGCAGGTTCATACATGGCTTTCTCCGGACTCCTAACCGAAGCCTTTCCCCCTCATGCTTCGAGGCTATGTGTCGAGAGATTGTTTGAGAGCTGCTCGTACGTTCCATACAGAACTTGCAGGTAAATCCATGAACCAGTATCAAGTTCGGGTCGCAGGATGAACCGTCCTCTCTGATAGGGGCGTCAGATGGATCTCTCAGTTTTCGAATGCGAGCTTCCAAAATATTGATGACCTGGCGGCGCTCGGTAGCAGTCACACTGTGCTTCCTTCGGAGACGCTCGCTGACTTGAGTCGGACTAGGCGCGAGGGTAAAGCGGCATGTGTCATGACAGCAAATAAGTACCTGAGCTTGAAGGTCGACAAATAGCCTCAGCCGTGAGAGCACTGCATCATCAGTCATTATGTTCTCTGGATCTGGTGTTCCACTAGCACCGCTATTCACATAACAAAATAGCCAAGAGATTGTCACACTCACTGATTGCACGGATAGATACCAGGTGGGGTCTTTAAACCCGATGGAACAGTCAGAAAAGGGGTTAAGAGGACTGGTTTTCCAAATGAGAGTCATTACAATAAAGTTTTCAGCCGCAGCCTTTACGACCTAAAAGATGTTTCCTATTCGCGGCAATGGGGAACCAGCATCTACATCCTAGTAATTTTGTAAAGTCAACAGGGTGCACAGGCCAAGTATTCTTGTATTGCAACCCAGGAGCAGGGGATTGAAAAAAGAGAGGTGCACGGGCCGCAAAAACTGGTATTGGATGTCAATACCAGTGGCAATTGGTACAGTAGGGATAAATGCAAACAAAGGAATTTCTCTAAAGAAAAGATATTATGGAATAGGCGCGGGTGGTATATCGCATTGCATACTACGGATGCTATGTTGGCAATATGTGATGAAATTCTTGGTTAATGGTTGGCAGGCAAAGTTATAAGAATGAGCGCGCTGAGTTCACTGTTGCTCATGCGTGCTTCCTAAGGTATATGGTATTTCTTAGATTGTAATGACTGCCGATGAGGCTAATAAACACAGGGTCTTAACATCTAGACATTCGAATAATAGCCTCGCATGTAGTCTCAAATTATTCTTGTATTGCGCTTCTTGGAATAGTAGTTAGTTATTATTTAATTCCTAGTACATTGTGCATAATACTAGGAAACTTACGTCGACCGTGGCTCTTGCCCACTGTGAATGAATTCAGTTATATTGGCAGTGGCATGTACATTTACCACCCGAGCACTGACGACACTTAGCAAATATTCAAACCCAACTGCTAATTTCAAGCATGTATCTCTGGTACTCACCCTAGATCTACCACAATTCAAAAACCCATTACACCCAGCGTCCTTACAGCACTTCGAGACGCAACTACCTGCAAAATGGTGAGTAAATTGGTCTACAACTTTGAGGAGAGAGGGTAAAGAGATTGTACTGTATGTGCATGCTCGAGCCTCGAGTGAATTGGGATCGGCTTCAGCAGCCGGAAGGGCAAGCGAGAGGCCCAGAAAGAGAGGGAGAAGCTTAAATAGATGCATATTGGCAGGTGAAGATGTGTTAATGTTATATAGTATAGGAAACTCCTAGAGCTGACGATGGAAGGATTGAAAAATAATTTCTGCTTAGGCGTATTTATACGTAAAATATAAGACAACGGACAAACAAATATATTGCACATTAGCCAGTCGGATCATCAGAGTCTGAGTGCTCACATGCCACCACTGTCGGTGTAACTCTCGGCCAAATACCTAAGGAGAGTGTGACACCCATGGGGTCCTTCAGAATAGGTGCGGCTCAAATTAAACTGGCTAATGCCAGGCGGTATGATTCCAGTTGAGATTTACTGTCAAAGTATAAAGCTATGTACAATCTCTATCGATTACTCTTTTTTGCCCCTCTTAATAAAAAATGTTCCATTTCAATAGAGGCCTTACACCGTTATAACTAACCGTCGTAATAAGGTCTCAGGAAAAGGCTCACTATATACTGCTAGTCCTGTTAAAGAATTTGATACGACGCTGCGATGCATAACGCGGGGAAGGGCACATCGAATCGATTCTTAATGCAGATCGTCTTCCCGTATATGCGGGGAGAGTAATATGCGGAGTAATAAAAATGCCGTTAGGTATAAACTCTCTTATATGGTCGGAATAGTATTAAGACTTGTCGGGTAATTAGAGGTCCGGTCTTACTGTTGTTGCTTTAACAGCTTTACTTTATTAGACTCCCGTAAGCGCGGCTTAATTTGTAATATTAAATATTAAAAGACTATATCCGTACCAATTAAGATAGGAAGAACTATCCAGATCTAGGATAGGACTATATCTAGATGCCTAAAAGACATATAATTTACCCGTACCCCGCTCTCGTGCCCTGCTAGCAAGTAGCAACACATATATAAAACATCTATAGTATCCTTAACTTGCTTCAGTGACCTCATTGTTTAATATTAATTTGCATTAAGTAAAACACTACACCAAATCAGGAGAAACCATTTCACGTCTCGTATACACCTAACAGTATGCGCTTCTTCGCTGTAGCAACTCTGCTCGTGGCCCTAGCCGCTGCGGCGCCGACTGATGAAGTTGAAAGCCTCGTATGCCTGACCTCCCTCATTCTTCCCCTCTTCTCGATCCAAGGCATATTACACATATAAAATTTAGCTAACATACGTGGTTTGCAGGAGAAGCGGGCTTGTACCAAGCGTAAGTCGGATCTTTCTCTGTTCAGTTAATGGCGAGGAATTAACGCAATTACTATAAAAGGAGATTGCATATCGCAGTGCTGCAAGCAATATGGCAACTGTAACTTTTTTACTTGCTCGGAATCCTACTGCGGTGGGCTCACCCCTGTCTGTAAGTGTGTATGCAGGAGGGTGTGAGAGATTGTGTGCTAGACGGTCAGGTGGGGATTAGAGGTGGAGGGAGAACATGTTGCATACTCTTTCGACGGCAGTAGTTCATTATCTATTATCCCGCATAAAGAAGGATGCGACATCTCTAAATCTTGTGACCGTTGAGGACGGGGAAGAATTAAATGTCTTTGTATAATTATGTTGCTCTCCATCTCTGTGAAAATCTGGGCGTCTGTGGCCTCAGCGGCGTCCTCCCTCTGACATCCTTCTTGGCCATGCAAATCCCAAACTGCTGCCAGTGAAGGTTTCGCAATCTGTCTTTAACGTTGCGTGTTGTTGAGTCGATTTGTAGCCACTGCAAACCGCACAGCCGCCCGGACTGTGCCTACAGCTATAGCAGCCAATCTCTTTAAGTGGCACAAGCTAATAGAGGGGCTATGAAAAGCAGTGATCGGAATGGTCTG
>NJCR01000542.1:0-18833 GCA_002234235.1 Fusarium hostae | reverse complement strand
ACTTTTGGACCATAATTTTATTTGGAGGAAAAAATTGGAAAAAATATTTTAATTTATCAAAAACCTTCATTTTGCATACGTGACCAGTCCCAGTAAACCCTTTTTGATCCAAGTTTAGACGTCAGAGAAAAGAAACATTGGTGATAAGTATAGTGTATTTACTTTATTTATTCAGTCTAACAGCTTGAAGCTGAACATGTCTTCATCCGCGTTAAAGCCTATGCAATGGGTATATGCTAGAATATAGTGGGGGTTCTGTCTAGGAAGGAAAGGTCGTTGTTGGGCTCTCCAAACCCGTGGTGTTTAAAAGGTGAATATGAAAGAACATGCTTTAAAGCGCTTTCGTCATGTCGGTGCAACCAAAGAGGTCGGTGTGCTCTTTACGCAATATGCAATTTCAGATGATATCTTTCCAGGGTAAAAAGGTAAAGGGAAAACAAAGAAAATAAAAGTGAAAACCAGCAAAGTGAACTCCTGTGTAGTCCTCAACGTCCAATCATTAGGGTATTAGCGAATCGAGCTGGGCATGTCCCTCGTCACTTAGAAAGAAAAAGAGTGTGCAAGATTCGCTTGCTATAACTCAAGCTCGCGAGTGATCTCCTCGCGCACATGGCGAGACCACTTGAGAATGGCGGTCTCGAAATCAACCCAGACCTGAGGAGATGTGTTGTACTGGACTCCGAGAACATCGACCTTCAACATGACCTCAAAGCGCAGTTCGGCAGCTTTGACCCAATATCGTAAGTTATCAGCGCAACGGTAGGGCTTCTGGGTATCGGTATGGAAGCTTCCAATAGCGCCAAATCGTCTTCGTGATTTGTGCACAACGGCATTGTGAAGTTTAACCAGTCGCACACCATTCTGCATGGCCTCGAGGAAAGGAGTAGGCTTCGCATCTGCAGGCGATATTGACTTCCATTCTGGTAAAGGATCAGAAGCTGTGTCCATGGACATGAGAAACGCTCGTTCCCGCTCTAATTCATGACCAGTCCAGTCGCCCTTGAGCCATGTCCAGCCAACCCGCTCAGCCCTCTCCGCGTCTTCGATCTCCTGTTCCTGCTTCAAAATGTCGAAGACACTCTCGACCCAGTCATTCATCGTTTTGATCTCCTCTTCCCTCATGCCTTCTTTGAAATTTCGGGTGGCCATCTGCCTTAATGTTTCCATGACAGCTAACAGGTCTGCTCTGACTTGCTTCTCGGGTTTAATAGAGTCAAGACGGTCGGGCAGTTCATGTGCTGTGTAGTAGATTTTTGCCGCGCGGATTGCTAGCGTAACAACATCGAGAATATGCATTCCTTGGAGCTCAAACCATCCTTGCGTGTTTTCCGCTGGCATGTTGGGATAATCGGGAGCACCAGACGGTGCCTCATAAGTACCGGTCCTTCGCGCCTCAACTTCATTCAATGCCTTCTTGGCGTCGCCAAGCGTTTGCTCGAGTTCTGACTTGAGCTCCAGAATGGTCGGTGGCTTAGGAACCACCTTTTCACGGTGGTGATACGTACTCACAGTTGGGGGAAGCATATCACCCCCGAGATCGCTGAAGTTGTCCTCATAGTAATCATCCAGCTCTTCGATAGGAGACTCAACAAGGTCGGTGCCGAAGCCCTGGGAGCTGAAATCTGGGCTGCTGTCGGTAGAGGCATATGACGAGTCAAAATCCGAGCCAACGATCTTGGGCAAAGCCTCGACATTCGTATCCAAGGAAGAGAGATCCAGGGTGGCGCGCTGCTGCTTCTTCCTAGCAAGTTGACCACCCTTGCCGTCAAGCAGGCCTGTTCGAGCAAAATAGTACTGCAGATGTGCGATGCTGCCTAGGCTCATCACACTCTCGCGGGATCGGGCGCTGGCGGCAAAATCAGTTCCTTGCGGCCGCATGTATCCCCGACGGCGACTCCTGCCGTCGAAGTTATAACTCGAGTGACGAGAAATGGCCGAGATATCTGAATGGCGATTTTTCAGAGTGCTAGTGTCGAGGCTTCCGGTGGAATGGCGGTTGAATTTCTCGATGCCTAGAGGATCCCGAGGATTGGCGTCGTTACTGCCATGAGACCAAGAGGACGTCATCGACAAGCAGCGAGAGAGCTCCGGGCATGCGCCGATAGCTGGTGTTGGGAGAGCGTCTGGAGGCGGGGAGTCGCAGCGAAATGACGGTGTCTGGTCGTTGGTGGTAGCCATCATGCTATGCTATGCTGCTGCAGTGCTAAACAAAAGAGAGTGCAGAGTGTGATAGAGCTTGAACTTGATTTATCGATGCGCAGTAGTACAATAGTCGATCGATCCCCACGAGATCAACCTTGTGACTTTTGACGGTGACGTTGTGTCTGTGAACAATGATCTGCACTTACACAGATTCACAAACATGAGAGATGCGGTCCCACACGATATCTCGGGGATAGCTTGGCCTGGAAATTGGGGCTTGATAATGGATCAGCCGGGAACTGCGACTGGGCTGCGCTGCGGCCGGGGGACAATGGTTGAGAGAGCGAATAACGAAAAGGTGAAGATCGAATATGAACAGTTATCGAGGGGTAGCAAAGACAGAAGACGGGACAGCAAGACAAGATCAGACCAGACAAGGAGGGGAAGGAATTAGATTAATTAAAAAGTTGACGGCGACAAGACGGGAAGGGGAAATTCAATGGATGAATGATTTCCAGGGGGTTTCCAACGGCGATGGGGCGACCTGATGCCTGGATTCAGTCAGTGGTTGGCGGGACAGGCACGGGCAAAGCCAGGGTAAAATTACACATCCAGTTCTCCAATTCTCACGGGTACCGACTGGACAGCGAAGGGCCAACGCGTAACAGGGGTGATTAAACGACCGATGGAGAAGCTAAGCTGCTGGTCGTAAACAGAGCAAGGATTGAAGAAAGATTTCGTGTTTTCCAGAAGCCGCGTGTCGTCAGGGTTTATCGGTAGAGCAGGAGCAGTAGCAGGAGCCGGAGGGAGGTAGGGAGAGTTGATACGTTTTCTATTCGGTTATCGTGATGGCGGGTTGAGGTGTCTCTAAAGTCGACAAAGGGGTATCGGATATTTATTATGCCTCGGGACAGAAGAGGATTAAGATCGGCATCACAGACGCCAAAGGCAGGGAAAGAAGCTGCAATACGCATATGCAAGACCATGCAGTAAGCCCTACCAGTAAAGCTCGAACAAGAGGCCGTTGACTGGACACACGTCTGAGCAACTATTTCTTGGGCTTGGAAATTGGTATAGTAGCGTTCAACACGACAAATTGCACGGTCGGATGTCAGGGATAAAGAAATGGATGGAGTCAAAAGGGGGGGGGATCGAATATGGAGCAGTGGCATCAGCATCATTAGCACCAGCAGCGAAGCTCTTTTAATATCACAATTGACGATAACCGACAGCACGCAAGTATCATATCCCCGGGCAACCTGCAATTATACAAGAACGGATCGTGGGTTTGCAGATTCAGAAGGCTAGACCTCTAGCACAGGCTCTATCGGACATACTAATCTCCTCCAGGTTGATTGGAATTCTTACTTGTCTGCACTGGGCCCGTTGCTATGGGCATCAACAGTTACGAGTTTCAGACTTTCATTGGAACTCCATCCTGATGACGACAAGGAGCCGTTTACAAGAAAGTTCCGTGCTCAACAAAGGCCATTGGACCCCGTAAAAGTCGAACCTGGGGCTCGGGACGGTCCCGATGGTTAATTCTTCCGTACTAAATTATTATTGGGTTTATGCAGTTGAAATACAGACCTCCACTATCAGCCAATTGTTACAGAGCAAGCTCTCCAAGATGTAACCGCAATTGATGAATTGATTGATTGGTTGTGGTACGTTATATTGCTCCTTGGACAAAACATCAAGTTGATACCTCTGTGCACATGCTATTGCATCTACCTTATTACCAATGTTCACTGTCCTCTTCCTCTTCAAAGTTCATCAATGAATGATTATGGTAAGACTCAAACTTTTTGACGATTGCTGTCAACTTGTCATAAATGGCATGCTCTGCACACGCCCTGTCATCTATTGCAATGCATCTTCACCATAATGATCTCTCTTCGTGGCTCCGCGCAGTTCGATGTGGGTTAATACGAGACTGAATATGTATTATATTCTGTTTCCAATCAACTTATTGTCCACTTTACAAGCTTCCTCACTTTAACAAGCAACCTTTTGATCGAGAGCAGCCCATCCATGAACAAGTCTTATACGCTAATTCTGACCGGCCGCTGCTAGGCGAGATCACTGACCAGGGACGTGGCTCTTCAGACAATTTGCAAGCAAATCAGAGGCAACCTATGATCCAATCCCGGCAGTTATCCCAGGTCTGTGTCCGTCAATCTGGCATATGTAATATTACCATCGTCCTTTCCTGCGTCCAAGTATTGTAAGAGATGAGACTAGGTGGGTATGAAATCCAAGATCCTCAGCTGTACTCCTTCTTGAGGGCTTCTTGTCTCTTTGCAGAGCGTGGAGAGAAATAGCTCCATGTTCATCTGAATCTGTACCCGTTGCTTTAACGACACATCATAAACCTTCTTTACCTTATACTGAAGTCTTTAACTTAAAGTGGCTGGCTTCCTTCTTACCTCCTTTAGCCTTTCTTTTGACTATCTTCCTGATTGCCGGATTGAGATTAACTTTTATTGTTCGCTTTATTCTTTTTCGTGGTTTTTTTATCTTTTGTACAAACAGAACTCCCATGTTACTTACGCCGGCCTTGGCCTCCAACCTTGTTCATGCCGAAACCTAGCCCATTCCATGCCTCTGGCCCTTCCATTTTGGGTATCCTCATCTAATAAGTCGCCAACCTTCAAGACCTTAAGTTACCAGCAAGATTTTCTTTGACCTTTGACTTCAAACTCGTCTTTGTTGGTTTCTTTCTCCTGCCAACTACAACTCGGTCTTTCTCCACTTACCACAGTCATTTCCATCTTGGACACGTCTTGTTATTCTCTTTTCAAATAATCTGTCCGAAACTTTGGCCCCCTTTTATCCCGCCTGCACTTTCTATCTCTCTGACCCCATCGGACGATAACCGTGCTGCTCTCATTTGATGAGAGTTCGAATACTTCGGTCCCATCTGAACTTTTCTCTGCAACAACATTTGATCCGACTAGTTTAGTTGCACCCCTCAACCAACGCACCTGTCTCGTCGATGTGCTTATCATTTGTCTATCTGTTTAAGCTAGGCGAGGTCATAGCTTGAGGTCGAGACGACAGTTCCTAATCGACTCAACCGGTAGTAAAAAAACAACACTTGACTGTTCATTGCTGATGCGCCAGGGAATTGAGCCTGCTTCTGTTGTTACAGTTACTCCTACCCTCCTGCAGCAGTCTCTTGCGCTTGTAGGGCGCTACCTTACCTCCAATCACAGTGACAGCCTGGCAGTCTACGCTAGAGGACCCTCAAAACTTGGCCGCTAGCTCCGCCTAAGCTCCCATTGACAGCAACATCAGCCCATCCGTTGCATCCTGGATGTGCATGTGCATGTGAGAGTGTTGTATTCATTCGACCAGTCTCCCTCCAATTTTTTGCCCTGACACTGGCATTGGGATTCGTATTGGCCTCGTCAATCACGACTACGCAATACCATGACAGTTGATAGCGCACGATTGGGCCAGAGTGATTAGTGGCACTGAAAGGCAAGATATTTGTCTCAGGGAGATAGAGGGAGAGATCCTGAGTGCATAAGGACACCCTGTGACAGTTACGCAGAAAAAGTTGGAGGTTTCACGTCTCACCAACAATCATCCAATCTGTCCTGTCTTATTTTTCCATCTGCGCATTGACGGGATTCAAAGAACATTTCGCTTCTGGATCTCGAGTGTCCAAACACATCTAACAAGTCCTGGCTTCTGGGACCTGGATCTGCACTTCATAACTTGGACTGGTCCGCCCAATTTCTAACCAGGTTGCCAGCCGTCCCTCGCTTTTCGAGGGGCCAACCCCAACGATTAGATGAACACCAGCGATTTGAACGCGACGACCTCTGCCGTCAAAGATAACGACAGCGACTGGATATCAAAGGCTGATACCTTTTTATCAACACCTGTTGCAAGCCCTGAAACTAACCGATCTACCGACGTGGGCGAGCTTGCCAGCGGCAACTGCTGCAGTGACCAGGACCATGATGTGCCCACAGACAGCCTGCTGAATGTCGCTGATGTCCCTGGCCAACTATCTCACCTGCCATTCAACCCTGGTTCAGCCAATCCCTCCTCCACCTCCACCCCAGATCCTAATTCCAGCTTGCTCACTTCCTCATCTTCCATTATTGACACGACTCCGACTTCTTCTACCTCATCTGTCCCCGATACGCCCACGACTAGCACGACTCTTGGCGCCTCAGTTGCGGTAACCCCTGCCACGATAACAAAAATAACGTCAACGTCAACGTCAACGTCAACAAACGCTCTTCTCCCGTTCCCTACTCCAACGTCACCCCTACCATCATCTGCTCTTCGCAAGACCTCACCAGGATTAGCTGCCCGACTAAAAGCTCTGGGATTTGGCACCCAAAAATTCTCCACGCCCCCGATAACGCCGCAAAACGATCGCATCGGCCGTCTGGACGAAGATCAGCTTCGACAGCTCGACGAGAAGCACCAAGCGGGTTCGGTTAAGTCGATCATCGCCCGGCGCGGTCGCCCGTGGAAGGGCGCCGGCGCTTCCTCACCAAAGCCCGTCGCCCACGAACCCAATCTTGAGCTACCGCCGTTCAAGGTCGAAATTCCTGAGTCTACCGTGGCCCTGTTGCCCGAGATTCAGACTCCCGAACCCCTGGACATGGACACTCAAAAGTATCGTCTCCCTGACCACACCAACGGCAATGGGACAAAGGTCACCCTCGATACTCGTCGCGAACACATCGAGCGCACTACGCGCCCTCCATCTCCTGATAGTGCAGGCCTGCCTCCTCCTCCACCCCCGAAGGATACACCACCGATCGCAACTCCTACACCAGCTACGCCCCCGACCGATTACGTCCCTAGCCTCAACTCATATTTCACGCCCGGCCATAACCGCCCCGGTTCTATATACACATTATCACGCGCTTCTTTTGCCTCTCAGCTTGCTCAATTGACGTCACTGCAACTCCCAGATGCGGAATCGTTAGCGAGCCAGGTTACTGCAATTCCAACGGCTCAGGTGGCTGCCAAAGCCCTGATCAATGCTGCCGAGCAAATCAGGAGTTGGATATCCAAAGCATCGGAGGTTGTGGAGGGCCTGGATAGCGAGGATGATGTCGAGTGGGCTGCAGCTGGTGGTCGCGAGGGCCTGGCTGAAGTGGAGATGGCTATCACTCGCTTTGAGGAGCTTGTCAAAGCCTATGTTGGAGCTATCGAGCAGTTGCAGAGCAGAAAAGATGTCGCCAACGTATCTGTGCAAGACCTGACCCAAGCTGTTTCGCAAATGGAGTCAGTCATTCATGAGTGGGAGAAAATCCGCAGGACGCTGCATGTGGTAAGAGCTCAAGTGGAAATAGCTATGGAGTGGGAGGAACTTTGGAACAACGTTCTCGGGGATGTACAAGGGGAAATGGACGAGCTCAGCAGATTGGTATTTGAGATGGAAGAACGACGCCACAAGAGCTTGATGGCTGCCAACGCGGACAGTGTCGACATTGGGGACCTCGAGACAATTGTGGAAGAGAACCCTGTTCACGCAGCTCGATTACAGGCACCAAGTCGTTACAGCCTTCCGACCTTTCCAGTAACACCTAACTCTCCAGGCACACCCACCTTGTCGCAGGACGACTCGAGTTTACTGGCTCTGTTTGCCCGGATGCAGCCTTTGAGGGCATCTCTTGACTTCCTGCCGATGCGGCTGTCCATGTTTGAGGCGAGGGCCAAGCCATCGTTTCCTACAGCTTGTGAGGAGTTGAACATGCGCCGTGAAGGACTTGATGCTAGCTACAAGAAGCTAGAGAAGGATGCTGAGTCGCTGCGCAAGGAATTAGGTGAGGATCGATGGGTCATTGTCTTCCGAGGTGCCGGTAGGCAAGCGCAGAAGATGCAAGAGTCTGTCGAGCGCTCTCTTCTCAAACTGAGAGAGGCTGCGGACTCCGGTATGCATCTGACTAACCAGCCTGCTATGATGAAGAAGTTGGAAAGCTACGAGGCCAAAAGAATGCATTACGGGCCAGCCATTGAACGTGTCCTCTCAATCATCGACAAGGGTGTCAGTGAGCGGCTTACGGTCAATGGTGAAATTCTGCGTTTACATAATGACATGCAAAACCGGTGGCAGGCTCTGAAAGAGCAAATGAAAGACGCAGAGTCATTGATTGAGGAAATCCATGCAGATAAAGGTCAGCAGCTACGGGACTCCATCTCCAGTATGCTCTCAAACGATCGCTCAACCTTGGGTAGTGGACGGGAAACCCCCGGCAGCTCACCACCGTCGTCAGTTATCATGTCGAGTTTGGGATTAGAACCTCATACGCCATTATCAAAAACTCCAAAAGTACGGGCTACGCCAGGTGCTGCCAACCGCCAAATTCCCTCGAACCGTCGACACTCATCACTGCCAGCACCAACGTCACAAACAAGCAGGAAATCGGGTTTCTCTCGCCTTTCCACCATCACAGGCTCTTCATCTACTACGAGTCTGCCGCCCAGTCAGATTAAACGACCAGATTCGAAGCTTGCACATCGCCCACGTTGGAACGCTTCGACAAACACGTCAGATGTCGATACTGGTCACAACTTTAAACCTCTTACGCTAACGACACCGAGTCCATATGCTAAGCAGAGCCCTGTCGCACATAAATCCGCTGGTTCAACTACACCAGGTTCTGGTACCTCAAAACTACCGACATTGCGCAGCCCTCTAGCACGTGCCTCATCAGCATCTCCCAGAGTCGACGAAACGCCCACTAGAAGTGGTCACTCGAACCTCTCATTCCGGGAGAGGCTTGCGTCCCCTGGTGCAAACTCTCAGCCATTGCCGAAGCCACGCCTGGCTTCTCATCAATCAACAACGGCCCTCTCCGGCAGACGCTCGTCTCTACAGGCCTCGAGATCTATCGGGCCCGATGGAGACCGGCACAGCAGGCCTGCTAGCTCTCTTGCTATGTCTTCGAGGAGGATTAGTCTTCTACCTCAGCCCACAGAAACCGGTCGGGCCAGCCCTGCCTCTGTCTCGAGTATTCGGTCTACAATGCGTAAACCTTCTCCTGCTGAGCCGAAAGATTCAAAGCCCAGGTGGAGGCATTAAAGCCTATACGCTTCTACTACAGCATAGCTTGTTAACAGCCTCACCCAGGAACGATGCTTCTCGTCCCAATGTAACATCACATTCCATCGATTTGACTTCGTTATACGAACCTCGTGGCCTCACTATCGGCCTCGGCCTGGCGTACCATTTACGAAAACAATAATTCTTTTCAGCAGCATGGCGTACCAGGTTAACATCAAGACGGTTGACGGAGTTTGGGACACAACTTAAGGGATGACGGCCTTGCTTCTCCCGTTTTCTTTGTCTGGACTCTGTAGTTCTCGGTCATGAGTCATAACTCTCTCGCTCAACATTTTCTTTCCTTTTTTGTGCCAAATTGTGCACGATGTGCTGTAATTAGGACGGAGAGAAGGAAGCTAGATGGTAATCTAGGCTGGCACACTATCGCTGCATGATAACACTTGCATAATATGCTTCTGCTCAACGAGCTGCCTGCCTAGATGTAGAAAGAACTCTAATCAAAGAAGTGAAAGGTTCTATACAAACAGTTCCTAGAAGCAGAATGTGGCCGGTTCGTAATATGATTTATCTTCATTATTGTATGCATTTACGTGACAATCAGGCTTTATTTTCTTCAAGGCCATGGCACAGGTGGCTTACTTAGCTACCTTTATGTACAAATGCAAGCCTGGACTGATGCAAAGCTCCTTGTTAATGCGTGCGTCCCAGAAACGCCGAGGGTTGTGTGGTGTATAAAATCGAAACAAGTTGAAAGCCCCAATCGCCGCCCATGCAGAAGAAACACCATCAACTCCCGCCCGCCAAAAATCACTGTCATCTACCTAGTGTTCGGAGTCTCGATTCTTTATAGCTTCATGGGAAACGGGTATGATCTTAGAAGGGAGAAACAAGTGCCCATGCATGTCATTGCAATGTTCATCAATCATCCTCCACTTCCTCTCCGCCAATTGTATCCGTATCCATATCTCCCTGCTCTAATAGTGCCGGTTCGCGAATCAAAAAGAAGGAGAAAGGTGCAATTATTCTCCGCTTTACATGGGCATCAACCCTATCCCGCTCTTCTTGAGCGTCTTTGGGGCGCTGCCGGAGGTTCTGCCTACTGTCGACGAGCCGCTAGCTTTACGGCTCGAGCTGGCACCAGTACTTCTGCGTTTTGTCACGCCACTTGTAGGCTTCTTGCTGGGGTATCTTTCCCCCCCCGTGTATCTCTTCGTGCCCCCACTGCTCTTGCTAGACGCTCGCGGCTTAGTCTGAGTTTGAGTGCTGCCAAGGGTCTGAAGCCTGCTGTGAAATGCCTGAACGTCTGGCCTTGAGCTGCTGTTAAAGTAGTGCGAATCCTCGCCGTGTTCGTCCTCAAGACCTTCATCATCCATCTCAACCTCCGAGCTGATAAGGTCCACAACATCCTGATCTCGGCCGCCACTCCGAGGGTCCATGGCTTCTCGATAGTGATTGTAGTGTTTCTGCAAAATGCGGAGCATCCTAGGACCGTAATTGTTGATTTTGTCGGGGTCAATGCTTGGGATCCTCCGCATCTTCTCGACGGAGGTGGTCCAGTGAATGGCCATGAGTCGGAAGTCTTTTTCCGTGAACAAAGGCCTCCTCAAGCTTTTCTGGTTGCGAATCTTCTCCTCTGTTTGCTTTGCTTCCCTTACAAAACTTTCGACCATGTCTCGGTGTATTTCATCCAGGTTTCCCATGTCGGTATCGGCCAATATCGGCGGCCCAGGGGTGCGAGAGGGTGGCCTCGCGGGCCGATGTTGGGGGAGATTGTCAAAGGCGTCGTCGTAGTCATCATCATCGTCCACCACAAAACCTGCATCCTCCCACGAGTATGCTGTTTGCCCAGTATTCCCGCGATCACTCTCGGTCGTCCGCGATTTCCTTTTCTGCCGGCCGACAGGCGAAGAAACGTACGTTGAGGGTATATTCGAGGATTCTTCCTCGGCCGACGCCTTGCTGCCCTTCTTGGAGCGAGACTTGGGGGCTTTCTTGGGTGCGCCAGGCTCCGGAACCTGAATCGACAGCATCAACCTACGTTGACCCGAGAGGAACGATCGATGTGTTGGCCCAAGACGTAGATATTGAATCGCCATGCCATGACGACCAACCTGGTTATCCTCGTTGAAAGCCTTTTCGGCCGATAACTTGTCGATGACTCGGATCAGCTCGTGTTTCTTAAGACCCTTTGCCGTGCCATGCCACTCGTCAGAAAGTTCTGCTTCATTCGCGGGGTACTTCTTCCCCAAGAGAATATCGGAGCATTGCACCGCAGTGATGCGGTTCTGGGCTTGAACAACTTTGATGGCAGCAATGGCACATTCAGAAAAATCCTGTTGCTCGAAAGTCAACCCAGCCTTGCAGTTGTCGCAACTCTTTCTGCATTGTGATGCAGAAAAGTCTTCCCCAAAATAGCGAAGAATCTCAGTTCTTCGACAGTCAGATTTGTTGTCACAAAAAGCCGTAACTCTATTCAGCATAGACATTTGGCGCTCTTTTTGTTCGTGGCTAGCATCTCCATCCGCAATCAGCTTCTTCAGGACTCTTATGTCCGCCTTTCCGTAGAAAAGAATGCAGTCAGAAGGATTGCCATCTCTGCCTGCGCGGCCAGTCTCCTGATAATAGCCTTCCAGACTCTTTGGAAGACCATGGTGTATGACGAACCTCACATCAGGCTTATCAATACCCATTCCAAATGCGATTGTAGCAACCACAACTTTGACATGCCCTCTCTGCCAGGAAGTCTGCACTTCGATCTTTTCCTGAGGATCGCAACCTGCGTGATAAAACCTGGCTGTGATTCCGTTACCCGAGAGGCTCTCAGCAACTTTTTCAGCGTTCTTTCGTGAGATAGTATATACAATTCCACTCTGATTTGCATATTTGGAATGAATAAGAGATGAAATTGCCTCCATAACCTTATCGTTTGTTGTCTTCGGCCGGACTTCGTAGTACAGATTGGGACGGTTGAAGCTTTGCGAGAAAATCTGGCAGTTATCCATTCCAAGGTTGTGCCTGATATCGACAATGACATTCTTGGTCGCGGTAGCTGTGAGGGCCATAACAGGCACCCCTGGGTACTTTTGGCGTACTTGGCCAAGTATCTTGTAGTCTGGGCGGAAATCATGACCCCATTGACTGACGCAGTGTGCTTCATCGATCACAAGACGTGCGAATTTCCCTTTACGATGAAGCGTTTCCAGCCCGTTGTTGAAATTGACATTTTTGCTCACCATCTCCGGGGTAACATACAATAGTTCCAGAAAGTGTTCCGGGCTTTTCTCGTTGAAAGCACTCATGACTTGCCTCTTGTATTCGGCTGAGCACTCTCCATTGAATGCAACAGCCTGTATTCCCAAAGCTTTCATATGATCAACCTGGTCTTGCATCAAGCTGAGCAATGGCGACACAACGATTGTGACGCCACGAGTTTTTCCAGTCTTGACAACAGCCGGCAGTTGGTAGCACAACGACTTGCCGCCACCCGTCGGCATTAGTACAAAGGCATCTTGACCTCCAAGCGTAGCATTGATTGCCTCGAGCTGGTTGCAACGGAAACCTTTCATCCTGAACCGATCTTTAAGCATCCTTTGGACCTCAGATGACCATGGGTACTTCATCAGCAGGGCAGGGATCGCTTCAGGGGCCATCGAGGGTAGCGACTTTTTCGATGTCGCTCGTAACTTTGCCACTGGTGGCGCGTTACCCGATGTCTCTGAAAAGATCTTTCTCTGGTCTTGCGAGTCGGGTGCCAGAGATTGACGGGTCTCATAGTCCTGTGCAAAAGCGAGCATCCCCTCATCGTCGCTGAAATCACTGAATTCATCGCCCGCTCGGTGATGTGTCGCTTGAGGCGTCCGTCGACTACTACTCAGATGCGGCAAGATGTTTGCATGCCGGGGCCGGGTCAGAGACTGAATGTTTTCCGGATCAGATGACCCTTCGTCACTGACATCAAACTCTGCATCCACAGGGATGGGATTTGTTGGCCTGGATTTAATTGTCCGCCCTTGTTGATAAGGCGCTCCCACCGTTCTTATAGGATCTCTTGGGAAAAGTGCAGAAGGATCGTCATCCTCCTGTGAAAGAACACTCAGCCCTTGTGATGCTTCGACTCTAGAGGCTGGGGGATTCCAAGCGTTTGTTCTGGGTAACTGAGTCTGATGAACCACTTGTGTGCCCGTTTCGCTGGCTGGGATGGCATCTCGTGAAGCCATCGACATATTAACGTTGTTTTGAAAGACGGGTTGAGTACCTAGTACGACAACTGGTGCAGGGGCTGGACCAAGAGTTGAGTTCTTAGTGGTCGCAAGGAACCCGTCAACATCGAGCCTGGCATCCCTGATGGTTTTAAGGAGGCCATCTTCAACTTCTTGGATTTCATCAGTCAGATCATCTAACCGGACTTCGTCCTCGTCTGTATCGAGACTCTCCTCGTAGGCTTGAGCGATCTGGTGGGCCAGCTGCTCTCGTTTCTCGCCGAGTATTCTGTATTCTTCAACTGGGCCAGCGAGTTCAGCGATAGCAGATCGTTGCCGTTTCAGACGCTCCTTCTCAGCCTTGACCTCTGCACGCTGCGGTTTCGACCATCTTTCGTTTATTGCCTGCGAGAACTTCTTTCCGTTTTCTTGAATGAGTCTATCAAGAAACTCCCCCCAGTTGCTCAAGGCTTTTGAGTCGGAAGCCAATTGCTTGAGGAGGGCCGGTTCTTGGCTGGAGGGAGGGAAGACCCCGCCACGGGACTCGTGAAAAGGATCGTCAGCTATTGGTCTATTAGACTGCGAGCTATTTGTTGTGCTTGTTGGCTCGCCAGTCATAGTTGAGCCAGACGAAATTTGACGTTGCGAGGTCGAATGGAGGTCAATTTTGACGGCAGATATGGGAGGCTTGAGCTGCTGCGACTCGACGTTGTCGCTTTTGACTGTGGAAGCCTTCAAAATAGTGAGAGAATTATTATAAGACGGTGGTGTTAGGAACTCGTCATCCGAGTCGGGAATAACTAGCTCATCCCCTGTAGGTTTCGTATGTGGCGGTAGCGATGGTGCTTGAAGTGGTGATTTGGTATCTCCGGAGCTTGCTGGTGCCTTCAAGGGGTTTGTAGACCCTTTCAGATCCTGGTTGGACTCAATTACTGGGGCTGGTCTCTGAGGGGGTTGTTCGCGGACAAACTGGCTGCGAATCCGAGTTGAAGGCGACAACATAACATGGTCTTCCTCGCTAATTAATGGGATGTCGCGGGCTTGACGTGCTCGAGTACTAGACGGTCCATTCTGGCGTCGAGCGGACCGTGTCGGGCTCGGAGGTGGAGGTTCGGTGCCTAGAAGTTCGTAAACATCAGGTAGATCACCAAAATCGCTAAATTCCTCCTTGGAAATCTCATTGCTCTTCCTCTTCCTACCGCTTGACACGGCTGGCTCGGGTTCTGGTCGAGTTGCATAGTCTTCACGCCATAGCTTCACGCCACTACCGAAAGACAATGAGTCAGAAGAAGCAAAAGTGTCGTCAGTCAAGTCCATATAATCGATACCGCCAGCCTTGAGCTCTGGGAAATCGGGACTACTCGTGGGCTGACGGGCTGGGGCTGACGCTGGAACTGACGTTTTTTTGGGTGGCGACTCATTCGAACGTTTGACAGCAATATCTCGCTGGGTTGAAAAGTCCTGGGTGACGGCTGAAGGCGTAGGTAATTGCTGTGGTTTGGAAACAAGGCTGGGTTTCTTGGCTTTCGAGCTGAGTATGAGGCGTCCCATGGCGTCGTCGTCGTCGTCGGATATCACCTGGTCCTTCTGCCGCGATGTTGGACCCAATCCAGCCCGTCCATTGGATGTACTCGACGCGTCGCCTCTCCCTTGAGTAACGACTTCGGGGCGGTCAGATGCAGTAGTCCGTATGTTTGGTCGTGCTTGGGAGCTTGAGTGTTGGGATTGAGGCAAGCTGGTTTGAGAAGAGTCGCTGCAAACTGGAAAAGATGGCGTTACAGGTCTGGAGCAGACTTGATCATTCAACAGCCAGGACAGATGCTCGGCAAGGTTGTTGCGAGTCATGAGGCCGACACTATGATGTCGGAGCGTCTTTCAGCTGCCTTTGCTAGAAACATCGAGTAGTTGTTATATTGCGATGTCTCGAGTCCTGGCAAAAGATTGAAGACCGAAAAGCTCTGCTTGTTATCATGGCCCAGGATTCGGAGGTGGCTGTCCCGCTCCAGCGCGTTACGCGTTTGGTAATAGAGTGGGAGGTGCGAGAGCACGTGATTCACTGTTCTTTAATTATTACGACTATATGATTTTACAGTGGGCGGGCAAAAGTTCCAACACATTACCAAAATTGGCCCTTTTTCTTTATTTCCCTATATATATTTAATTAAAATAGTTATATTATTAAAAATATTATTATTTAATAAATAAAGAGCTATATTATTATATAAGTTAATAAAAATATTATATAATTTTTTTAAGTATTTTATTATTAAAGTTTAAATAATAACTAAAAGTTAAAAATATTATTATTTCTTTACAGTCTTATTATTATCTTATTAAGCTTATATATATAATATAAAATATATAATTAATAATTTTTAAACTTAATATATTTTAATATAATTATATATTTATTATAAACAATTTATATATTTAATAATTTATAAAGCATTATAAATATAAGAATTTTTAACTTTTTTTTATAACTTTTTAAAATTATATTATAAATAATAAAAAAATAGTATTTAAATCTTCTTTTGATTTTTATAATTAATTAATATTTAGAAGTATATAAATAAAAAAGATAATTTTTTTAATATTTAATCTACTATTTTTATAATTATTTTAAATAATAAGGTGAAATTTGGCTATGTGTTGAAACTTTTGCCTGAAACTATAGACTAACAGATGTCATTCTAGCTGTTAAACTGTAGGGTGTTAATTAGCAGGGCATTTTAGTTAAAAGAGGTGCTTTTTCTAAAATAAAAGAATTATATAATATTTTACCCCTCTTCTAGAGATTAATTAAAATATATTAAATAGATTAATTAATTAATAAAAAATAATTTAATAATTAAGAGTCTTAAAGTTATATTTTTTAAAAAAAATAGCTATAACTATAAAAAATAGATTATTAATTAATAAAATAAATTACTATTTTTAAAAATAATTTTTATTTAAAATATTATTATTAATTAAAAAGATTTACTTTCTTAATAAATTAAATAATTAAAACTTCTTTAAGTAGTTCTATATTATAAAGATATTAATTAAAAGGATTTATAAGCTTAAAAAGATTATAAATTTAAGTTATTTTATAGACTAAAGGGTTTAAAAGCTAAAGAGATTTAAATTTAATAATTATTTTATAAAAAAGATAAATAAAACTTAATTTTAATTATTAGTATTATTTTTATAATAATTTAATTTAAAATCTTAATTACTTTATATATTAAGTTAATATTAAAGAATTAAAAGGCCTATAAAGTATATATAATAATTTATAAAAATAACTTTAATTAATATAATAAATAAATAATTAAAATTTATAATATATTTAATTAAATAATTAAAAAAATTTATATATATTATATTAAGATATATTTCTTTATTATAAATAAATTTATATAATATAATAATATTTTATTATTTTTCTTAAGTTTAAAAGCTATATATAATATTAATAATATATTTAAAAAAAAATATAAAAACAGTATTTTAAAGTATTAAAGGCAGTATTAAATAGTTAAATTAATTAAAAAAATAAATTACTTTTTAAGAGAAGGTAATAAGAATTATAAAACTTAAGGGAGTTATAAAGATATAATTCTTAAATATTTAATTCAAAGACTTATAATAAAGCCTAAAGTATTACTTTAAGATCTTTTTTTATATTAAATAAAGCTAAAATAAGAAAGTAATTAAGAAAAAAAGATATTTTTTATTAACTTTTTTTATATAATTTTAATAAAAAGTTTAATTTATTAAGAGAAGAGATAATAAGCTTATTAATATGTAAATTATAAAAAGAAGCTTTAAAATTATTATTAAAGCCTTATTTATAAAAGAAAAAAAGTAAAATAAATTAAAAATAAATAACTTAAGAGAAGTCTTTATTAAAGAAGAATTATTAAAGTAATTTTATTAATTTATAGAAAAACTAAAAACTTATAGTTTATATAAAAAGAAATATAAAAACTTAAACTTTATATTATATTAAATAGTATTTCTTAAGAATACTTTAAAGAAGTATTTATTATCTTAAAGATAGCTTAATCTTTAGAAATAATAACTTAAAAATAAAAAGGAAGTTTAAAAACTCTTTAAAAAGCTTTAATAAAAAATATAAAACTTAAAAAAGAAGTTAAATTAACTATTAAAGTCTTAAGTATTAATTTTAAAGAAAGTAATTACTTTCTTAATAATAAGTAATAATTACTTATTATAAAATTTAGCTATATTAAATTTAAGAATTATAATTTATATCTTTAATAATATTAAATAGTGTAAAAAGTTAAAAATAATATTAAATAAAAATAAAGTCTTTATAGAATTAATATAGCTATTAATCTTTAAATATAATAAAATATAAATTAAATTATAAAATCCATAAAATAAATAGTAATTATTTAATTTAAACTGCATTATATATTATCTATAAATAAAAATTAATTTAATATTATTATAAAAGTTATAATAAATTAGCTATTAAAAAAATTAAAAAAAAACAAAAAATATTATTTAATATATAAATAGTAAGGCTTTATGCATTATAACTATTAAATTTAATTAATATATTATAAAATATATTCTTAAAACTAGAAAATAAGCTATATTTCTAATAAAATACTTTTAATATAACTTTTAGATTGCTAAAAGGCTAAATAAGGCTTAAGTAATAATTTAGCATTAAAGGCTAAAATATTTAGAATTAAGAAGTTTAAAATACTTAATAAACTATACCTTTAGTGCCTAAATAAAAGGTTTAATTATAATTAAATATAATATTTATAAATTAATAAAAATAAAATAATAAAAATACTATAAACTATAAATTTAAGCCTTAAAATTAAATAAAAAAGTCTTAATTAACTTTTATAATTATTTACTTAAAATAATTAATTATATATTTTATAAAATTATTATAAATTATAAATTAAGGCTTTATTAAAATTATTATTTTATTAATTATTTTAATAAAAATTTATTATTAATACTTAAATATTTTATATAAATATTATAAATAATATACAATATTAAGCTTTATTTAATAGAAATAAATAATAAGCTATAAAAAGAGAGTTTAATATATATATATAGCTTATAGAAAAAGGAATTTATATAATTAAAAGTATTTTATATATTTAGCAGTAAAATAGCTTTAAAAAATACTTTAAAGAGATAATAAAAAAATTTAAACTGCTAATAATTAATAATAAATTACCTTTAGGCCTTTAATTAAAAATTATTTAAATAGTAGTTTATTTACTTAATTATACTTTAAAATAGAGTTTAAAGTAAAAAATGCTTTATAAAAGCTTTTTTTTAATTATTTAAAGCTTATAAAAAAATAATTAATTTTATATTAAATATATAAAAATAATTAATTATAAAGTATTTATATTAATTAACTTAATTTAAAAAAAATTATTTTTAATTAAAAATAACTT
>NJCR01000539.1:0-11587 GCA_002234235.1 Fusarium hostae | reverse complement strand
TGATTACTCCGAAGACCTCTCTGAACATTGTGAAAAAGGAAGGAAAAAACAAAAAGAAGTAATGGGACAACCAACTTGGATTACTCTACATGAATAGGACATACTGTACAGCACAGTAGAACTAGACACTAGCGTAAGCTTTGTTAGGGCGGATCCTCTAAATAGTAAGCTTCCTGCAATTGATCACGCGACAAGCCATTGGTTGTCCGAATGTGAAAGCATTCAAGTGGCGGTATTGCAGTAAGAAACGTGATCATCGGCCCTAATTTCTCCTCTTTGACGCGCCCTCTTTGCTCCTGACTTGGCAACTAGAAATAGTCTCTTCACTGTAGATATACACAGTAAAACTTTGACGTGAAATCTTTCCATAAATCCATACAAGATTCTACTGTACCACACATGCATATCTCCAAACTAAATCATTTAGGAATATTTACGAAGTTCCAGTGCTTATCATGCCTCAGCAACGACCTCCCGTTAGAACAAAGAAAATGCAACATATTGGTATTGATATCAAGAAAAGATCAAACTCGAAAAGAGAATCCTCTAAGAACAAGATATTGGGGGTCTTGGAGGATAAATCAAGCAACTCTGCAATGCCTGATAGAGATGTAACGGAAGAATGGGCAGAAATGATGTCTCCGATGAATGGGTCTGGATCTGATATTTGAACACAGCATCATCAGCATTGTTAGTTTTTAGATACATGCGCATACTCAGACATGACGCAAAATGAGCTGTTTGGCATGTGATGAGATGCGGTCCTAGCCACGATGAGGACGAAAATCGCCGAAGAGCTAACTGATTGCTCTCACAAGTTGTTTAGCGCTGAAATAGTGACCTTCGTAGAACGGCGTTGATGAAAAATGGGAGCAGAGCACAAATGTTGCAGGAAACCCAAAACTGAAATGTCCATTTGTTCATGTACATACTAATGTAGGTTGGATACTGAAGCGTTCATCTGTCTATCGCGATATCTATCCTGCTAAGACGTGGTCAATACTTGAGGACTTTCCTCGCAATCTAGTAAACGCATGTCTTTAGTTCGTGCGTCAGAATGCATTTTCATGATGGAGAAACGGTGGACAGGTCTTTGATTCTTTGACAAAACATAGACTCTACCGTCACCAGGTAGCACGTCTAAATGGGTACAAGTGGCTGCATAGTCTCATCAAGCTTCTTCGTATTTCCTTTCTATGTTTTGACGCATGAGGGAGTGCCATGGCAATGTCAGAAGATGGTAAATATCGAATAGCCAGCAAGGACAACGATGCTCGCCATGTCGATATATAAAGTGGTATTATGAGACGAAACTCAAGCGACACGTGACCTGCCACGGACTGCCGCTTTTATGGCCTCTTCGCTCGCTGGCTCAACTTCGGCTCAGCTGTTCATCAGCCCCCCTCAGCCCCCCATCCCCCCGCATCAGCTCTACTCACCCCTTTGGCTGAGCGGCAGCCCAGTGCCGCTCCTGTTCCCATTTCTGGGCCCTCAACCTCTTGAGTCTCGCCACCCACTCCAACTCCCACGAACGTCATGGCAACTCCAACCAGGGTCAGCCTCGGATCCCCTTTTGGTATCAGGATCACAGTTTTTGATCCTTTAACGAAAGTCCCGGAACTTGGCTGTGATTGAATCCTTCCGTGTCCGGAAGCAGTGGGCTCCGATGCAAGGCTCCTCGCTCCTGAGAACTGATTGCATCGCTGTGACAAGCAATCCAGCACTTACACCGATGGAGCACCTTCCCCCCATTCGCGTCCAGACCTCTGCCTGGTATTTAGACTCGATTTCACCCATCCATTCGTTCTCAGGTCTCGCCATGGTATTTATACTCGAATCTCTGAACCAAACTCTCCAACGCCATTCAACTCCCCATAACTTTTGTCCTTGCCTTCTCACCAACTTAACTCTGTCCAATGGGAAAAGCTAAGAGTGCAGCTGACGCTCTTCGCTTGGGCTCTGAAAGGAGCGCGGCGAAAGAGAGCAACATCGTGAATGGCGAGTTAGTCCACAGGACACTTCAGCCCGCAGTAGAGCGGAATTATAATAAGATGATGGAATTTTGGTTCGAGTGAGTATATTCATATTGCTTCTACGTCTAAATGTTTCACTAACTCAGGTGGGTAGGTACCAGAGGATAGAGGCCAAGGCTTCAGTACATGACTTGGAGTCTTTGAAAGACTTTATGAGGAAGGTAGCCTACGGCATTGACGGAGAGGATGCTGAGGACCGAGAATTTGATGTCCCTGGCTGGGAAACCGTACGGGAATACTGGAACGCATTCACGGCTGCCTGGCAGCGAACTTACCCTAAGGAGTCCATATCGCGAGGTTTAGCCCAGTCTGTGACGGAGGTTAGTATCTTAACATTGGCGTGCCACTGGATCTTGGAAAACGCTAACTTCATTGTTAGTTCATCAAAGGGCCTTTGGCAGAAGAGATGGGCATGCCGAAACACAAAAGGCGTCGCAGGTTTGCAATGAAAAATGTTATGCTTAATTATGCAAGACAGCTCTGGGCGGCGGATTGGATTGAGCACAAACGTCCAGCAACACCTGTTGATGACTGGGGTCTCTTATTGGGAAACACTTACTCCTCTTCCCGAATTGGAGAGTATATCGAGTCTAGCTGTCGGGCGGGCACCGGCCGGGGCCTCTACTTCAAGGTAACAACGTTACGGTCAATTCAATAACCCAAGCACGCGCTGACCTTTGCTTCAGGATCTCACATTCGTGGCATTCATTAACGAGGAAGGTGCACCGGAGTTCGCGATTCAGCTTACCCGAGACGCCAAAAACATGACCAGCACGCCTAACAAAAGGTAAGAATCATCGCTCAGTACTTGGATTCTTCGTCTGATCCCTCCGTACCCCAGACCGCAACACGCCTTATACGAAGGCATTGAGCCTGGACTGCTCTGCTTCAATCCCATGCTTCCATTCCTAGCTAGACTTCTGGCGTATGGAGCTTTCAGGGACTATGAAACCATTGACGACCTCCTCACGATCGTGCCACCGGAAGGTGAGATGTGGGTGATACAATGGAAGGACCATCTTCTTGAGACGCCATTTTTTAGAAGTCAGTCAAGGGAGGACATCGAAACTGCTGGGGCCTTTAGTCATCGACTACGATCATTGGGTCTACGAGCAGGATATCCAACACCACCGAGGCATCATGACGTTCGGGCAGAGGGTCTTCACCTGATGAGTACGTATTGGATTCTTTCCCCAATTTTCTCCGCTGCTAATGTGACCCGTTCAATAGATCAGTTTGAATCGGAAGCTACGCGGATGGTCTATGCTGGACATACCGACCCAAACACGCTTCCAACGCATTACTTGCCCCGAAACGGCGCAGATGGCCAGGCAGCCTACCACGGCCAGGAGAGGCGTACCCTAGTCCTTGACCTCTTTCGCGGACTGACGATACCTCGAAACCCGAGGCTTTGGCAGTGTCTTCCGGCCAAACAGCAATATGGCTGTGATACCAGCCCTGAAATTGTGCGCATTAATCGAGAACTCCTTACGCTACGAGGCATAACCGATAAAAAGACTTTGGAAGACCGTAAGAAGCTTTATGCGGAGAAGCGGAAACTCGTTGCCGAGCGATTGCGAAAGTGGCAAAAGAATCAGCCTGTCAAGCACGACGACCCGCCAGGATACCATAGGGCGATATTCGACCGTGTCCGGTTCTTGATGCCAGAACGAGACCGCCTGGCACAAAACCTTTTCCTGGTTGACAAGTTACGAAGCCCTGCGGGTCTTGCTGTGCTCCATGACATGCTGGCTCTTTATCAGAAGCGTCGCAGTGTGGAGTATCGGCCAGGACTGGAACCGGAAAGGTGCCAATGCAAAAATAATGGATCTGCCTACGATTGGCGACACGTATACGATTGTTACAAAACAGCCGCTACAGAAGTCGATGGCTTCTCAGAGCTATGTTTCCTTTGCAATGAATGGTTCTGCGGTATCGGGACCTGGGAAGCGCACTGTCAGCATCACTTGGATCACCCAAACAGCCTTCCGACGTGGTGCGATCCTCTGACTTACGGCGGGGTCCTCGCCAGAGCCGGTTACTGCCCATTCTGCCTCGGAGATGAGCGAATGCAAGCTTCTACACGGATGTATCAATTTCAAACGCGGTGGACCTGGCTCAATCACATCCAAAATCACATCAGAGCGCTCACAAAAGCGACTATGCCCTTGAAATGCCCACGCCAGCATGGCCACTGTCCAGGATATTTTGATTCCGTGTTGGATTTGCAATTCCATCTTCAAGACGCTTTCGGTGTAGAGCGTAGTGATGATAAAAGTCGCAAAAGGCCAAGACATGGGGATGACGACATTCCGCCTTCAAATATTAAGAAAGTGCGACATTATGACAATGAATCTGAAGAAAAGGACAATATGAACGCATTGCAACCCCAATACGACTTCCATAACACCTATCCAGATGACCTGAAGCAGCAGCCATCTCCCAGATTGACAGGCCTTTCCCAAGAATCCACGCCTTTCTACAGCTCTAGCGCTACTGATTATGTAGATGCCGCGCCATCCGCATGCAGTACACCCCTTTCTTCTGTTCCGACAGAGATTATAATCGATCCGGCCATGTCCCAAGTGGAAATATGCCCGAATGATGAAGTTACGGGATGCGCGGCCTCTAATGGCCCCCCCCACGGAACAATAAGTTTTCAGAAAGATCAAGGTATGATGACTCGTCGAGACTCATATGATGATTGATTCTAACCATTATGACAGCGAATATGTGTGACTCTCTCTCTGTCACTTCGAATACTACGAACGAATGCGGTAGGACTAGCATTAATGATCCTATGAATGTTGATGCGCCATCTCAGGAAATACCAGCTGGTAAAACCAACCAGGCTCCGGAAGATGTAATCTTACCCAACCAGACAGATAACAGGAAGGAATCTATTACTAGAGTCCCCCAGCAAGACAACCATGGCCAACAAGGCCATGACAGGCCTCTTTCTTTGGACCAAGAAGGTGTCGAGTTCGATGTTGAGGAATTAGTGGCCAAGGGGCGCATCGGAAAGCGAGTTTGGTACAAGGTTAAGTGGAAGGGCTATCCTGAGAGTGACAATAGCTGGGTGAAAAAGAAGGATATCGGCACGGGAGCCATAGGCATTTATGAAGCCAGGCATCCTTACGGGCAGGGCACATTTTGCTTTGAGAGACTTGTCTCAAAGCAGGCTGTGAATGGAAACATTCTCTATGAGGTGAAGTGGCAAGGACAAGAACATTTTGAAAATATCTGGGTCGACAAGTGGGATCTTGGCAACAGGGTCATCTTGGCGTTTGAAGCCGGCTTGTCTACGTAGGATGTGTTAGGGTTTAAGTGCTAGTCTTCTTTCCTTTGAATATTATTCCTTTCTATGGTTTTCTATGTTTAAACTAGGCTGGTTATAAAAAGAGGTGCATTGCTGTAAGGTTGCGAGAACAAGGATGAATTTATCGGATACGGCAAGCCCAGTGAGTATCGACTTGACTTCGCTCCATGATGTTTCTGATAGGAGAGTACAGGCACATTGTGCCCTTGTGTGCTGATTTGAAAGCAGGTTCTGGGTGGCTAGTGAATCGGCACTTCGGCTCCGCTGCCTCCCAGGAGGCCCAGAACAAGGCCCCAAGGGAGTAGCCCAGAACAGGGACCGTGGGATGGGGACCACAGGATGGCGTCAGTCCCACCGACCCCGCACATCAGAGTCTAGCCGGCAGAAAGCCGCGGCGATCGGCGATCGAGCGGCGGTTATTTATTGCGCAGCGGATTGCTCCCTTCGTATCCACCATTTCCGATGAGCCTCGCCACATTCCACTCACTGGTTATATCAACGCTTACCATCCTTGCTCAAATTCCATTTCGGAGCAGCCAGTTTGAACAAAACCTTAACCCCCATTGAGCAATGTCGAATAGAAGCCGCCGAGGACCCCGTGGCCAAGAGAGATCTACCTCTCCACTCTGGGGAGGAAATAGGTATCACCCAGCGTACTACATCGACCAGATTGAAGCTATGGAAGCCGAGGAAGAGAGACGCGACCGCCTTGCACCGCAGGAGAAGGTGGCAGAGGACGGGGCCCAACTCCAGCGACAGTTGGACCAAGATCCGACCATGACACTCCTCCTTCAGCGCTGCCAGCAGACGCGCTACAGCCTACTTCCGTGTGATGCATCAGAATGCCTTATAGAGCAAGGAAGGAATCGCCAGACAGCCACATTCAGACACCGAATTTTTGTCGACGTTGCGTTTGGCGATTCCTATCACGTCCCTTGTCTCGAGGCCATGCTTGACCTACCGCGACTTGCCCCATCGCGATTCATGCTCGACACCAAACCCTACCGATGGAATCATAATGCGCCTTGGAAATGGGGTTTCATGTTTCAGAAATGGTTCGAGTACAGCGGGCGGGTCGACCTGACAAAGATTGCCACCTATTTCGAGGAGATGGACGCCTACTTGCAGGAACGAGACGATTGGAGCACGCGATGTATCGAGTGGCAATTTGCGCATGGGGAGTGCAAAACCGACTGCGGAGCTTCTGGGTGTGGTCCAGAACCCCCAATCCCGCCCGAACGCCCTGTCAGGGACTACACAACCGAGGATGGCAACGACGGCAAGGTCTGCCCAATTTCTGACGTGCTCAACCACACGGACAGCTGGCGACCGATGATACCGTAAATATATACACAGTGCATTACGCCCGGGGCTAAGCCTAAAGGGCTCCGTTGTTATTGTACATTGTCCGTTTCGCGTGTTTCTGCCATGGGCCGTGGCAGCCGAGTTTGCATCCGAGATTCGGTATTGAGGCTCAGCATTTCTCCAGGCAAGAATTGCCCCTCGCCACGTCGTATCCTCGGCGTTCTGGGTAATAAGAAGGTAGTCACAATTGCTGCGCGTCCATCCACTAGCGGCCTGGACGGTTCTCGGCCTATCCGATCGCAGGGAGAGCGCGGGGGTGCGCGGAAGACTTCGACCACGCGAGCTGCGCACCCAGCGACGCTGAGTCCGAGTCCGAGTCCGAGTCCTTAGAGGCTGAATCCGGACCGCCATTTGGAGCCCGAGATAAGCGAGCCCAGGCAGGACGTTGCCCCTGCGGTGGAGTGGAGTACTGGAGGCACAGTGTCGCGACTTTTGGCGGATAGGTCGATGACACTTGCGGCGAGTCCTACCGCCTCGGCCATGGCAAACGACGATATTCTGACGGTTAGGGAAGCGGTTTCGAAGGTGGTTTAGCTTGCGGATCAGTAGCCCCAGACGAGAGACTGTGTGGAGGACAGAGGGGCTCTGTTAACAGGTACTACAGTGAATGCCTAACCAGGCTGTCGGAGTCAAGGTATCGCAGGTGATATCCAGGGTTCGCTATCAGGAATAAGAATATGCTCTTCCCCTGTAGCTAAGATCTCTTAGTAATAAAAACTGGAATTAGCAGCAGCTGTCTGTAGTAGTAGTCATGTGAGAAAGTCGGGCGCGATGACAGCATCCCTCTTATCTACCGGCAAGGGCTTAGCCTCTTGGAATACAGCTTGGCTCAACTCTGTTATTAACGTAGTGTTAAACAGGTTTTCGATGTTACTCCAGGCTTCGATATCTTGTTGCATCGAGTACTAATTAGAGAAAGATGGGTCTTGTCGTCAATAGACGGGCGTGACGGTGAGGATATTTAACAGTACAAGATATAGAGCTATAGACGAGCTGGTTTCAGAAGCCAACAGTGTACAGTTCGAGTTCAGGTCTGAGAAAGCTCAGTCATGCTAAGACATGACTTTGATGCACCTTGCTTGCATGTGATTTCCTGGAGCTGTCTCTCTCTAATAAAGGGCGGTTCTGAATTCGGCCCCCCTGCTAAACATTGTATAGGGTTCATTCTTGAACTCCGCACGACGCTAAAGCAAGAATTGGGGCGCATAGCAGTCCGAATCTAGCACCCTTGGTCAGGCTCGGAACGGCGCATGTACGGGTGTCAATAAAAAGTGGTTGGACCGGTGACGCCGTCTAACACAATAACAGGGATGCTAAGGACATGATCGAATTCGAGGTATTTGAGTTGAAGTATAGCTAGATATCGAGAAACATGCTAAGGCAGGTTATAAAATTCAAGTTTGAGAGCTATTGCTGTAGAAACGGTTGTTGGTGCTTTAGATTCGGATAATGTGCTATGTTTTGATCTAGAACATAATTTCAAGCATGAGGGTTGGGTGTTGGGAGCATCAGAGGCCATCACCACATATGAACGGTGTACCGGCGCCGCAAGTGGCATTTGGTGAAAGAGTTAGGATGGAGTAACCTCGAAGTTACCGCATAAGCCTCAATCGTTTCCATCCGCTCCACTTCCCTCCCTTCATGTGCAAGCGTCAGGTCTCAGTCAGGGACTGCTGGGACTTTGTTCTAATTGGCTTTACAGAGTGGATTCATTTTCAAATCGGGCACTAGTCAGGGGTGTGTTACATAAGCATCCTCTAACGGCATGTTGTCTTCGCTCCCCACTTGATGCAGCTTTTTTCTTGCCTCATAGATAATCCTGCCTCCAGATCATCATGATGCCAGCATTTCTACCAGCCAAATCTGCTGGCGCCTCGACCGAAAACGCATCTCCTTTGCCACTAGATCATGGAAGGAATATTAGCCACTCGCCTGAGAATTTCTCAGTCCCTCAGCGATCATCACGACGACCGGGTCCACGAAATCCTCAGCAATCAAGCGCACCACGACCTGCGAATACGTCGCCGAAAAGTCAACGATCCCCGAACTCGGATAAAAAGGCTTTGGAATGCGCGCAGCAGGCTCTTGAGAAGGCGCTTGGCGATGCGACGGATAGGGTGGCAGAGATGGCGATACCTAGTCAATCTGTCAATCAAGGCATAACCATCGACTTAAGCCACAACAGCCTCTTCAGCCTTCCGGACGAAGCTATCGATATCATCAATCATAATATTGAACGGTTTGCATCCTATCATCGGAGCTACTCTCCCATTATTGACGATAGCGCGCATTAGACTAGCTTTATCCCACAACCGGCTCTCGACTGTCCCTTCACGACTGTCCCTTTGTACATCATTGCGCTACCTCAACATTCGGAGCAACTCCATCTATGTCTTCCCTCCTGTGGTAATGTCTTTTTCAGTGGCAACTCGCTTGAAGCAAGCGCCTAACTTTGTGGCAGCTATTTGAATTAAATCGCCTCGAAATCCTAGACCTAAGCCGAAATAAGATCAAAGCCCTACCAAATGACATCGCAAAGATGACGTCGCTGAAGGTTCTGGCAGCCCAACGGAATGAAATCGAAGACCTACCATTTTGCGTGTCCAAAATGACATCGCTGCTCGCACTCAAGGTCGATAGCAATCCTTTGAACCCAATGCTAAAACGAATTGTCGAAGCGCATTCGCTGGACCTCGCACCTCATGGCATGAGAGATAACGAAAGTGCTGATCTAGTTGTCACGGCCCAGATCAAGCAGTTTTTAAAACATGAGGCCGGGCCGGCGGTAGCTCGTGCCGCTTCCGAGAAATCACTTGGGTCAAGTGAAGAGACAGAGACACATCACCATTCTTCAAAGCGAAGCCGTGCTGGGCGTTTTCCCATCAAAGTCCATGGCACCGATGAGCCGATATCACGGCCACCGCCAAAGTCCCACTCAAAAGCCTTGTCACTGCACAACAATGCGCTCTGGAGTCCCAGGACAATACCCCTCACCCTTGATGAGAAGGAGCGTTCACAAAGCACCTCAGATGTTCTCTGGGCACCTGAACCCCAGGATGTTCGTAATAATTCCAATCAACAAGCTCCAACTGTAAACAAGCGGTTCGGGGTACAACAGGTCCCTCAACTACCGATGACAGATAGACTGAGTCAGCATTTCAGGGGGTTGAGTCTCAGTGCTGCGATGTCTTCGAGTGCCATATCATGGGAGCCGAAAGACCACCTAAACTCATCACCGGAAGATCTACTTGACATCATACCCATTTCCAAGTCTGATATACACGATCCTTTTTTGGATATGGCACGGACAGTGTTTTTTTCTGTTCATCGAATTCACTGGCTTGTTAAGGCATTATCAAGTCTCACCAGTAATGGCGGATACAAACGATCAAGTCTACAAATGGTGGTATACAATGCAAGCCTTCACCTTGACGAGCTTGGAAGGCAACTACAGAATTACGACTCCAGAGCGGGCCAGAACTACAACACAATACACAAAGCGAATCAAATTAGGCGTGCATGTACTGTACTGATAAAGGCATATCTTCCACTTTGTTCTCAAGTCTGCCAGAACGTTGGACTACTTGTTGAACGCGCCGAGGAACGATTCGTGCACGAACTCATATGTCTCTTGTATGCTAGTACAATGGGATTACGAACCGAGTTGCTTCGCTCTTCGCACATTCATGAAATTGGACAGACGGCCAACCCCAGCCCAGCGCCAGAACAAACCCCAAGAACAAAACGAGGTGGGAAGCGGAGCTTATTTGTTCGGACACCTGCTCATGGACAGATTCAAGGTCATTCTACAAGCGGGAGCATAACCCCTCACTGGTCACCGTGGACACCACTACCCCCAACACCTGCCCTGACTTTGAATGGGGAGCATCAACTGCTTGACCAGCTGCATCACGCCCTTTTTCGATTATGCAACCTCATCCAGGAGACGTTACCATTCGTCAGCCGCAGGTTTCTAACCAAGATTGAGAGTATGAAAGGGCAACGCTCTGTGCCTCAAGTAATTGAAACGTGGCAATCTGCTCTGGATGCCTGCTCTGAAGTCATTAGCCTAAGGGAGGCTGTTAGTAGTAGTCTTTCATCTGTGAAGATGAAGCTTAGCGTTTCATCTAGGGATCTCTACTATCGATTCATCGACGCCTGGGCTACCTTCGGTGGTATTGTGAAGTCGCTAAGTAGTCGACTGAATTTTGAGCCAGATACAAGGACGAGACTTCGACAGATCCAGCAACTTGTCAAAGAAGTAATGCACTATCTGACATCTTTAACGCCATCCGCTACTGCTGCCACGGGGTTTTTGCGATCACCTCCTGGATCTTTACATTCAATCCCATTAACACCACAGCAGGCGTCGCTTGGACCAGCAGCACAAGCTACTGTTTCGCTTTCGCCGTAACCTTTTCAAAGATTCCATGTAGTTTCTGCTAGTATCTAGCCGTTTTATGATAAAAATACATGAGCTGCCGTCTTACTTCTTGGGTCCTTCAGATGCATCATGTTCCGGAAGAGTTGAGACTGATGATAGTCCTGAGCTTGTGATATCTCTATGAGATATATCAAGCCAACACATTAAAAAAACCCTACTTGCTCAGAGTTCAGGCAGAATTGGCTGCCTAGACTATTATGCAGGAAGAGTAGTGGTCCGATTTTACCGACAAGCTGAATAATCAATTTCGTACAAGATGAGCTTTTAGATATTATTAGCATAAATTTAAAAACGCAATATAGGGGAAAGGGTTGTCGGTAGCTAGTTATGGTTATTGGCAGGTTCAACAAAGCAAAAAGTCAATGAATGGCTGCCTCTTGTCTTTTAACATTTATCAGATTTATGTATAACGTGGTTGATAAGCGA
>NJCR01000537.1:0-10817 GCA_002234235.1 Fusarium hostae | reverse complement strand
CTTTTCGCGGCTACCTCCGTATTGGTGTCTGGATTCAATTAACTCACGTTGTCGTCATAGGGTGATTACCCAAGCTTTGAATACAGCGACTTGGCCAATAGGTAATTGATGTTCGACGCTGAGACTCGTCAGCAACTTCACGCTAGCTGATAACGGATAGTAATGTAACCGTTGGCTTCTTCAAAAAGATCGTATGGAGGTCGCGGTTGAGAGTTTTACCCTCGCTTAAAAGGCGCTAGTAGCTCGATCCCTGCCAATACCTCAAGATATAAAGACCCTTTAACCTTTTAGGGGGCCAACTGCTATAATATAGTAGTTTATTTTAGCTATAAGGCATTGAAGTCTATTAAAATTTAGTATTTAATATAACTTATAGTGATCTTTAGATCAAGCTAAAGTACTGAAGTATTCTATTTATCTCTAATTGGCTATAATCCTAGCTTTAATTATGTCATTAAGATAAAACTTTCAATAGCGACCTCCATACCGCTGCCCGACATGATGGATATCGAACCATGCAAGATTGGTTAGCCTGTTCAGATCGAGATCGAGATTAACAAGGCCCTTATGGTGACGAAAAGCACAAATCGCAATCGTAGATACCTGTACTGATATCAGGCGATGTGGCTTGGCTGCATCTCGTCACTATTTGCAATTATCGGAATTAATGTCATGCAGATAATAAGTCTTTGGCTTTATCGGGTAACCAGATGTAACTGCTGCTGGGTCTCGACCCCAGCTCGGCTGGACTTAAGAAGAGTCTAGACCACCTAACAGATTGAGGTACGTCGGGAAATATTGGGGAATAACACAAATGGGTATGCCATATCACCAGGTTTCCATACAGCATACCAACGCCACCAATTTCGGGTCTGCTTAAATAATCCATTGTGCCTGATGCATTCGGCCTCTCTCTCCATTCAAGACACTGCCATCTTTAGATGCACGAGTTTATTATGAGCACCGCTGCTATTATTCCTGTCTTTAACGGCTTCGAATGGGGCGGAATGCCAAATCCCTCCGAGGTAAGTGGCAGTATTCGATAAATAAAGGGCGAAATGGACCCTTGTCGCATTAAGGTAATCTCCGATCATTGCAAAATCTCACCATTCCGTGTGACCAATATACCGTTGATCTTATAGCACCTTGCCATCTCTTATCGTAGTCCAGGCTGACACTTCACAGTTGACGTTCGATAGCATCCTCAGTGAATTTGAGCAGGGTAAGAAGCCCGTGGTCTTGTCGAATGCAGAGAATGACCCTCTACAGACCCTGTCTTTCTCGATCCCCTGTACGAGGTGCCTGGTTATTATCTGTCGCCAATCTCACCCATCCCCAACATACCCCTCACCCACCTACCACCGAACCCCTCTTCAAGTGAGCTATGCAAGACAGGAAAAGCCTTATCTTGTATCACCAATAGCTTTATTGGGGATGACGACCTGCGTGTACGGAGCGGGCAGGTGCCGCAGTCAAAGAATTCCAACAAGAAACCCGATTCATCCTGGGTCGATATGAACCGGGCAAAAGTCCTGCCGCAGGCACTTACCGCGGGACCTTTGGAGCGAAATGACTCAACTAAGAGAAATGAAGAGAGCACCATGGGCTTGGAAAAGACTCTGCCTGAAGTGAAGATGCGCTCCGCAACCCGCAGACCAAAAAGGGTCCACAAGAAACCGGCACTTCCTGCACATATCGTTCAAGCTAGGGAGTGCCATAACAATGTAGAGAAACAGTACCGCACCCGCTTGAAACTGAGATTCGAGCGACTATTGGCGTTGCTCGAAGCTTCAAAAATGAAGGGCGAGTCCGGGGGCGAAAAGGACTCGGAAGCACCGGATGGTGGTTACAGCGGAGGCGAGGTGTTGGATTTCGCAAGGCAGCGCATCCTCACCCTCGAAGAAGAGAACAGACATTTGTCTGCTTGGATACAGAATCTGGAGAGAGGATTCACGACCGAGTAACAACATAAGAGAAATTAGCTGTTGGCAACGACAACGTGTACATGAGTATTGTTACAAGATAATTGTTCATATGGGTGTGGCGAACCACTCGCTTAATATGTATTTGCCTTGACTGAGACACGTTCAGGTCCGTGTGGACCACCTATAGCAATTAGCGGACAGACTACTCCGTAGCGTGAAGGTTATCCTGCTTGCGGAATATCTTTCATGCTTGAGAAGAAGGCTAGCATCATCTGCCGGGCTCAAATTGGAGCCCGGGGAAGAGGGTAACCCTCCATATACTAATTTTGAGTAATCTTGAGACTTAGAAGAAACTAGAATTGACTTGCTAATAGACGGGCTATGGTTGAGTTGGCTAGCATATCCGGCAGACAGTCAAAGCTTCATAACTGGTCGGTAGAACGCAGGACTGATCCCGGTGGGATATCTAAACATTATCTATCTGTCTACTATAGACATGGACCTGCTGTGGCCTTTCTAAAACACACAAATCGGTGACAAAGTTATGAATGCATATAGGGCATGTATCATGTTCTGCCAGGTACCATGCCGCGATACAATCGGAGTGAAACGTATGCTGACACTCCAGTTGGCGAAGGATGTCCGTGTCCTTTACCTCACCCAAACAAATTGCACTAGATTCAGTGGAGGCGGTCAGTGAGTGGCGTCGAATGGTGGCGTGTTCAGAGATATACCATGTCGTGTTCAAAGCTGGTACAGCCCAGGAGGCGTGAACATGGCTCATGATGTCCGACCTCATGTCTTTGCTGGTTCTTGGAGGAGCAAGGGCATCGAGGTGCGGCAGGTCCCGACGCTGTGAAGAGCCTGATGATACTGAAGTCGGCGATGTTTCTTCCGATGACACCGAAGTCCTGGGCCTCGCCCACCTATAGACACTTTATGACTGTTAATCTTGAGGCTCTTTGCAGACAAAATGCGACAAGACATACTTCGATATTCCAACCAAGAACAGAATTGTCAAAGCCATGAGTGGTAGAAGGATGGCAGATAACCACGCCAGCATCTTATTGCTTGGGGCCTGGTCCTCAGAGCTGCCTACATGGGTGGTGGTGGGGCTAGACATGACTGCTACAGTATGAAGTAGACAAATGTCCCCCCGCCTAAGATCCTTGACGGAGGGAACGGCTGGGATGCTGTGTTTGATATGGCCTTTGGATTCTGAACCATTCATTACAGGTCGGGATGTTAACATGTTTCCAGGCTTCGGGTCATATGATATGATATGATTGACGCCACCACTATTTATCGTTTGTGGCGTTAGCATCATACCACAAGGGTAACCCCAACATGACATGATGGACCACTCTCCTACAACCTATCAGAGATCACGGGCGCCCATCCGACTCAATTTACTGAATGCCGGGCTCAAAACTCTAACAACACAACAATTTGGTCTTGTGACTGGCATATGATATCTCTGCATACGATGAGATTCGGCAACCTCTACACCAAAAATAAGCATCATGTGAGAATGTTCTGATGAGTAATCACAGACACTAGAAAGTTCCAGAGGCTCTTGAGCGTGCCGCCTTCATGGTATGACGAATGAGGTAGAGTCGAGGCATTGCCGCCCATTTGGCTACTATCGCGATATGCCTTCTTGGAATTGAAGATGCAGATCGGTCAGTTGAATATATTTTTATGTGGTCCTTACCGTCACTCAGAGCACTCTTGATTCACCAAGCACCTTTTTCCCATTCAACCACTACTTACTACTCTATTCATGTGTCTATCATGTATGTGAATGTTCTTCATTATGTCGAACAGTTCTGAACTCCTCTACCACATCATCCTGACCGTCATCGACTTTCATCTCGAACCGTCGGGAGCCAAACGATCCGTCTACATTCTCGGCACACGCGGGACACTTGAAGCCGCCAAAGACTCGGCTTTCAGAGTCCTCCATACGCTGAGATACGATCCCGCTGACTTCGTCGAATACGCCGTCCATTCAAGCCATATCGGAACCTGGGATCACGGCGATGGAGTCCTCATCTACGCCAAGGCTCCCGCAGGCCAGGTATTCCAGGTTTCTATCCAGGCTACACCCAACACCGAACAGCTCCTAGCAGATCGCGATGGTGCTATTCTACTACCCAGAGGAACAACCTCGCTTCATTACGTGACGCAGACCGTCATCAACTACAACAAAGATCGGACTGGCTGCGTTCAGGAGATGCAGATAGAGGGGACCTTTGTTCACCGGGCTGATGCCAGAAAGGCAGCAAGTAAGCTGCTTGACCCTCTTGACTATGCAGAGTATGACACGCCGGAGAAGATGAAGGGGGAGTGGCCATATGGGGAGGATGTAATTACTCATGCAGTTGCAGAGACTGGAGAGAACACCACTGTTGAGATCAAGACTGTTGTTGATACACATCACAAACACGGAAAGGATGTCTGAATGAAATCCATTGATGATAAGGGGTTGGCATAGCCAATAGGTAAGGCACATCTTCTTTGCTGGGGCATTACAAACTGCGGTAGAGAAATTGTATGATTATGCTGAGACTGGCTATTTGGGGTTCGTGTTTCTTAATTCGCGTTTTTGTCCTTGTCTCTCATTCTGAAGCCTTTCTGCAAATCTCTGGTGGTATTTGTAACAAAAGGAAACTTCAGTAGCCCGGCATACCTAAATGTCCATATACTGTACCATCCGCTCCGGTAAAGTGGCAATATAGCAAACGATGACTTGGAGAGTAGGCTATATATGCAGACGTCTTTAGGTTTACATGACAGACATCTCAAAGCGTACATATGTAATAAGAGAAAGTAAACGTGAAGTAAAGAATGAAACTATCTACAAGGAGCGGGCAACATGTCCACACTAATGCCAGAAAAAGTATTGACATGAAAATGCGCTAATCAGAGCCTTTGTATACCGCAGTTTGTAAGCTTTCAGGTTCAGATATCAGAAAAATCAGTAGAGCAGAACAGCGAGGAAACAGCCGTCCCTGGTCAATACCAGCCAGAAAAAGTCTAGAAATGAAAGCCAGGGGGCACGCAATATGGCGAAATATTCTGCTTGTTGAACAGGCAACCCGTCTTTGGAGGACAAGCACCGGCGAACTAAAGGGTAGAGGGCCAGTTAGCTTTCCCATCCCTGTCCGCCGCCGCTAGGAAACGGAGATGCTTACCACCCAGGTGCGGTCGACGTTGCAGACCTTCTATCACGAGGTGGCTTCTGGATGTGAAGTGATTCCATGATGTACCAAAAATAGTATCATGCTGGTGCTGTGACATGATGGTGATACAAGCTTAGGTCATATCACTAGTTGAAGGGTCTGTCAGATCAGGAACCTCGGTTATCATGGCAACCGAACATAGCCGCCTGCAAAAGATTCTTAAAACATAATTTATAACCTCCATAAGAACATATCCAACAGGCGATGATCTGATTCCATGATGGCCGCCTGCAAATGGTTGTCTTATTATTGTCATATCACGTCTTTTCTTGTGGCGTGACGCTTCAATACTATTCTGACAGCCACCAATGTCAAATATCAGAACACCATCATAACACCACAAACTCTAACTACGCCACATTTTATTCACCCATCCCTCGGGTCTTATAAATCACGGCATATTGCAAGGCACCGCGGGAGACCAACCCTTGGAGTAATCCGACTACACGCAATGGGTCCAGCATCTCGAGTAGCGATTGTAGGCGTCGGTGAAGTTGGTGGTGCCGTCGCTTACAACCTCACACTGAATTCCCTGGCGGGCGAGTTGCTTCTTGTCGACCTCGATCTCAATATTAGAAATGCTCAGATCGAAGACCTCTCCGATGTCATATATAGTACCAACAGCAGTACACGTGTACGTCCAGCCACGTATCGTGAGGCGGCTCAGAGCGAACTTGTGGTCATAACCGCTGCATCTAAACACATGCTGGGTATGCATCCAGGCACATGTATGGGATACAGGCTTATGATTCGTCCAAGGTCAGACAACTGTTGGAACACTTCGATAATACGTGAGGTGATGGAGGCGATGAAACCTTTTCGAGCTGACACGGTTTTGCTAATTGTGGCAAATCCTGTCGACTTGCTAACATCTATCGCCAAAGAGATGTCAGGACTTCCTCCATCTCAGGTCATTGGTACTGGTACTTCTCTCGACACTTACAGGCTTCGTGGGATGGTTGCATCTCGTGCTTTGGTGAGTGGGCATTATTACATCTTACCTCTCCATCTCTAACATAACACAATTCACAGGTGTCGCCGTCTGCTGTGGATGCATTCGTCGTGGGCCGTCACGGAGAAGACCAAGTAGTCGTGTGGTCTGCAGCTACCATTGACGCGGTCCCTATCAACGATGTGAAAATGCTGAGTGCTCTCGATCGAAGTAGGATTGAACTCATCTGCAAGCACCGATCGCAAAACATAATACGGGGTAAAGGATCAGCGCCGTTCGGAATCGCTTCAGTCGCTGCTAACTTGTGCTGCTCCGTCCTCTTTGATAAGCATGAGATGTACCCTGTTAGTCACTTTCAAGAGAGGTATGGATGCTGTCTCAGCTCGCCAGCTGTTATTGGGAAGAAGGGGATCTTGAGTTCAGTTCCGCTGTCGATGGGTGAAGGTGAGCTTGTTGCGGTAAAGGCATCTGGGGAACTATTGAAAGCCAGTGTTGAATCAGTCCAACAGGACTGGTGGTAATGATTCTTGTCATTCGCAAGCTTTAGCTAATAGGTTCAATTGTTCAAACCTATTCATACGTAGCATAGTCCAAATAACATGCCTCTGCGAAGCACTGCGATATAAACAGGTTCCTGCGAAGGTCGTTGTTCTGTGGAATACCAGGCGCTTTTGTGTTGCCAACTGTCACTACTGATATCATGAGGTCTTTAACAGAGACTTGTCCTCTTGTCAAGGTCCAGTAGAAGTCACAATAACGTCAGTTCTATCGTACCTGTCCGCAAGTGGCAAATGCCAATGAGTAACGTCTAATTTTCCTGTAACCTTTCAGTGGAACCATAAGAAGTTTCATTTGCTGTGACAAGATCAAGTGAATCGACACATGCATAGAATACAATATACATATCACTAACGATAGCTAAATAAATAATTACGAGCCCTGCTCACTAGCCACCACATATTTCATAACCTGAACAAAACTATCCGGACTGACAGAGATGGAATCAATTCCCGCATCAACCAGAAACTTGGCAAACTCAGGATGATTGCTCGGTGCCTCACCGCAAAGCCCAATCTTGCATCCCTCTCGGCGAGCCACTTCAATGACTCTAGCAATCATCCATTTGACAGCTTCATCCTGCTCGTTGAACAAACTTGCCAACTCCTTGGAGTCTCGGTCTACACCGAGCGTGAGCTGAGCCAGATCGTTGGACCCAATGGAGAAGCCATCAAAGTGTTGAGTGAAGCATGAGGCTAGGATGACATTAGATGGGATCTCGCACATTACATATACCATGAGGCCGTTCTCCCCTCGCTTCAGACCATTCTCTTCCATCAGGTCTAGCACCTTTCGGGCTTCTTTGACTGTTCGACAGAAGGGGATCATGACGACGGCATTGGTGAATCCCATTTCCTCTCGTACCTTTTTAACAGCCCGGCATTCTAGGGCAAAGCCCTCCTTGTAACGGGACGAGTAATAACGCGATGCCCCACGGAATCCGATCATGGGATTTTCCTCTTTTAGTTCAAACTCAGCACCACCTATCAGGCGAGCGTACTCACTCGTCTTGAAATCACTCATCCTGATGATGGCTGGCTTGGGGTAGACAGCAGAACACAGAGTTGCGAGGCCAGATGCCAACTTATCCACAAAGTAATCAGGCTTGTAAGCATAGCCTGCTGTTAGATTGGCGATCGATTTCTTGGCTCCTTCATCCTCAAGATGATCAAAATTGATAAGAGCCATGGGATGAACCCGAATGGAATTGCTGACCACGAACTCCATACGAGCAAGTCCAATGCCATCAACTGGGAGTCTCCACCAGCGGTATGCAACGGCAGGGTTGGCCAGATTGAGCATGATCTTTGTTCGGACAGAGGGGAGTTCGGATATGTGAACCGTCTGGGTGGTGATCTCGGAGATCCCGTTATAGACAAGACCCGAATCGCCTTCTGCACATGACACAGTGACGTCCTGACCAGTATGCAGAACATAGGTTGCGTTCCCAGTACCTACTACCGCTGGAACACCCAGTTCTCGACTGACAATAGCGACGTGAGAGGTCCGCCCACCATAGTCAGTGACGATAGCGGCAGCTCGCTTCATGACAGGCACCCAGTCGGGGTCTGTAGACTCGGTCACAAGGATCGAGCCGTCGATAAACTGATCCATGTCCGAGACCGAAGTAAGCAAGCAAATACGCCCAGCAACTGCCTTGTCGCCAATGGACAGACCAGTGGTCAAGGTGTGACCACGTTCACCAACCTTGTAGGTCTTGAAGACAGCCGTGTCACGACGAGACTGCACAGTCTCAGGCCTGGCCTGGACGATGAAGAGCTTTCCAGAGGCGCCATCTCGAGCCCACTCCATATCCATTGGGCAGCTGTAATGCTCTTCGATGAGACATGCCCATCGTGCGAGTTGGAGAATTTCTTCATCTTCAAGAACATAGGCAGCTCGCTCAGCCCTGGACGTAGGGACATTGCGGGTCGGTCTGCACTTATCCCCATACACCATCTTGATTGCTTTGTCGCCGAGCTTCTTGCTCAGAATTGGCGATAGCTTCTCATTAGACAGGAGGGGCTTGAAGATCTGGTACTCGTCTGGGTTGACGGTGCCCTGGACAACATTCTCGCCAAGGCCCCAGGCAGCATTGATAAGAACAATCTTGTCGAAGCCACTCTCTGTATCGATAGAGAACATGACACCCGAGCCGCCCATGTCAGAGCGAACCATTTGTTGTATCCCAATGGAGAGAGCCACGTTTCCGTGATTGAACTGCTTGATCTGGCGATAGCTGATAGCTCGATCTGTAAAAAGTGATGCGTAACATCGTCTACAGGCATCTAGCAGCGCTTCGCTCCCTTGGATATTCAGGTACGTCTCCTGCTGTCCAGCGAAGCTCGCGTCAGGAAGGTCTTCGGCCGTTGCGCTAGACCGTACTGCAACGCTCAGATTTTCAACCTCGGCTTTGTCGCACAAGTCGCGATACCCAGACAGGATGGCCTCTGCAGTATCAGCTGGCCAAGTTCCACGCAGGAACAGGGTGCGTATGGCGTGGCCTATCTCAGCAAGGGTCTGATGGCCAGACTGCCATTGATTGACGAGGTCATCGATTTTGCCCCGGATGTTGTTGGCGTCGACATAGTGCCGGTAGGCATAGGATGATGTCGCGAAGCCCGGTGGTACTGGAATTCCTTTGGGTCCGAGGGCTCGAATCATTTCGCCCAAAGAGGAATTCTTACCGCCGACTAAGCCGACGTCGCTTCGAGCCAGATGCTCAAAATTGAGAACCAGAGGTTCAGCAGTCCAGTCGTCACTCATCATTGATAATTACTGGAGCGATACATATCGAATCTACAAAGAGTCTGATGGGACCGGAGTCTTGTTTTTGTTTTATAAGCACAAGCATTTAAGTTTGAGAATCTTACCAAGTAAAGGTAATTCAGACGTTCATTCTTAAGCCTTCCCATCCATCATATGATGGGACAATTCATGTGTCACAAAACTGTCATCTCTCCGTTGCTTCATGGGAGGTGTCCCCTCTTTCCCCAACCTTTTGAGTTTATGTGTGTGTCATTGGAAAATATCATGTTATTCTCAAAGAGGGGTAAGCAGAATGCGTTACAATCTGGAGGCACAGTGAACGATACGTTGTAAAACTGTTGCTGCACCTAATTGATCTCGTGACGTATGAATTACTAATGACGCTGCGCAATTTTCCAGTTTCGGGCAATTTTTTAGACAGTATAATATGTAAGGGTATGATTGATCAGCTCATTTGTCGGTCATGTCGTGATGATCTGATTGCCGTAGTGTCTTGCTGGAACTTAGTGTCATGTCTAACCTAGCACAGAAGCAGAGGGTTGTAGTGTATAGGTGGCCGCCAATATGATATCAACGCCATCGAATATTCACATCTGGAACTCCGCCCCTCAGGTCACCCTATATGTTCTCAAATAATCATCTGGTGACATTGGTGCCTAATGATATCAATGAGGGCATCACTGCGTGGTGCAATCAATCATGTAGATTCCTTGATGGATAGTCTCCTGCTTCAGCATTTACAGTGGAATACTAGACAGTCTAATGCCAAACAGGTATCAGTAAATAAGGACTATCTTGGCTGTTCTGCCCAGTTCTCCTCAGGACTGATACACTGTCCGCTACTGACGGGCGATGCGACGGGACAAGTGCAGCCAATCAAAGGATCAAGGCTAGTAAGATACATGTCAATGTCAGCATCTGATCACGGCTGGATTCAATTCTCAGCTGTTTCCTTGTATAGATCTCGTGCTCTTATTACCTGTGTTAGCAGCCTAAAGTTCAACCTTATGGTCAGTAAGTACAGTGGGGCCGCAAAAGTTCCGACAACTTTCGGCCCCAACCCCGCTTCCCTTGTCAACACAATAATTACACATTATCTTTAACACATTCCAATTGCAATTAAACATGCCTCGATCACGACGAGGTCAGAATCATTCTGTTCACAAGAGAACGAGGATTGCAACGATGTATGAATCAGGTGTTTCACTCGCAGAAATCCAGGAGAAAGAGGGAGTAACAACTAACGCGATCTTTGGCATCATACGTCGGTACCTGTCAGATATAAAAACCACTCATGCATTGCTCTAAGTGGGGATTCCCATTTTTGTGGCATGGCGTAGTTGGTAAAATCTAACAATTAAGAGTCTC
>NJCR01000536.1:6479-17635 GCA_002234235.1 Fusarium hostae | reverse complement strand
GTCCCGTTCCCAAGATACACGACAGCCACCTTAGACAGAGCACCATGACTACCAAGACAAACAACACGACACCAGCTTCTGATATTGTGAGGCCGGCCGCTCTGTGCCATATCGTACTGCGGACCAAACCTGAAAGCTACGACAAAATGGTCGACTGGTACGTCCAGTTTCTCGGAGGCTGGATCACACACGCCGCAAAGGGGATCACCTTCATTGGATACGATGAGGAGCACCATCGCATTGGCATCGTACCCCGAGCCGACGCCGTCCCGCGCCCAACGGACAACTGCCCTATTGTAGGCTTAGGCCATGTCGCATTTGGCTACAAGAACCTGGCCGACTTGGCGACGTGCTACGAACAGAAGAAGGCGGCAGGGATTCACCCAGTCTGGACCGTCAATCACGGTCCAACAACGAGTCTATACTACCGAGATCCTGATGGGAATGAGGTTGAAACCCAGGTCGACAACTTTGATACCGCCGAGGAAACCATTGCCTTTATGGATGGACCCGAGTTTGAGGAAAACCCAATGGGGGTGGATTTCGATCCCGAAGAGCTTGTGAAGCGGGTCCGTAGCGGTGAAGATGAACGCTCCATCAAGAAGCGACCGAACATTGGCCCGAGAACCACGAGGTGATCTCGGCCCCTTGAACTGTGACCGCGCTGAGGGCTGCTGATCCTGTTGGGTAACCAGTCAATGTTATGACCTTCCTCTATAGAAATAGGGTAACAAGAAATTTAAATCGTGTCTCAAATCGCCTGCAGTAAGGTCCTTTCGGCCGCATAACTTCTCGTTGTCTTTTTCCGGTTACACTTCCCCGGCCGACATTTTGGTCATGTTCACCAGACCTAATTGAAAGATATTGACTGTATATTCCACATTTGTTTGAGAAGTAGCTACCTAACAAGGATTGGCCAGAGTCCTTTCGCGTTGCTTGCCGTGCTTGCCGGTTGGTGTCGTGGAAGCGAAATGCTGCATACGTGTTCTATGGCCCTGGAAACGAGCCCACTGTGGTACCAACCACAAGCTATGGTAGTGCAAAAAGGTTGAAGAGTTAACACGAGCTTCAACTGAGTAAATGTGCCTGTTGTTGTCTTGTCTTCATTTGTGTTCTTACACCTAAATTGACAATATACGGCCCCTCCAGTTTCAGTAGCCACTGTTCCGGATACTGCGTCGCTACCTTATCATCAAGGCCCTTCTACTAACTTCATCCAGCTCAAGCTGTCCTCAAAGCTCGATCTGTACGGTCGCATCTGTGCACTATCTGAGTGGTCCGCCCGTGAGGCAAAACCATGTACTGTCCCGCCGTACACAGAGATCTTGTAATAAACATTCCACTCCGCAGCAGCCTTGAACGTATCTGAAATCAAGGATGGCGTGAATACATCGGATTCTGTGGCAGGTGGATTAGACGTCTTGGTGTACATCTCGTGGCAAACCTCGAGGAGAGGATATAGCGGTTCCTGTCTGGGCCATAGGTACCTGCGCAACAAATCATGACTGGTCGTTGAAGGTTCTGCCAGTCTTCTTCAATGAATGCCTGTTATAGGCAGAATGTATGTCAGAATCTCTGTAGAAGCGTCCCAGAGGGGTTCTGCCGCTGTGCAAGAGACCCTAGATCAAGGGTAGGGAAACGAACCGGGTGCATTGTAATTGCCGAAGTAATATTCTTTGATCTCGCGAGACGGAGAGCATATTTCCCTCCGAAACAGTGGCCCAGTACATGGATCTTTGTCGACTGGCCGGCCGCCTCTCGGAAAGCTACGAAAAAAGGATGCAGCAGACTGGATATCTTGGCCTGAGGGTGTCGGCTAAACCAAGCATCCCTGTCGGTGTTTCGGATGATTTCTTTCTCCTACTCAACAATGGGCTGTCAGTAACCGGGAGAGCAGCCTACAGATAAGTGGCTATTAGATTCGGCCTACCTCTGGGCTAAGATTACGGTCATCAGTTCCGGGTTTGTAAGACATGATGATATCCGGCAATGCGTCTCCTGTTCGCGTTCTGGTTAGAGCAAGTCCTGGATGTCTCAAATTCTTTTCTCAGGTAGACCACCTTGGAAGTAATCGACAATCGTCGTGTTGTACCCTGTCGGAATTTCCTCACATCAGCGGTCGTTCGAGTGCTTGGGCGGCAGTGGCCTTGTGACCAGCGAGAGAAGACCAACCAAAACTAGCGTACTCGTCGGCGAGAATTTTGCTGTGCGTCGAAAGGCCAAAGACGTCCGGGAGAAAGAGAATTTCTCCTTTCACATCGCCAGGTGTAGGCGCCTGATACACATTGAGTCCGTGTAGCGTCTTGATGGTGCCTTTTGGCTCGTGGGTACCTAGCACGAGCCACGGGGGGTTAACAAGCCATCAGACAATCCGGTGCTGGGATGGCTCTGGGGAACGACGGAGGTGGTGGTGAAAGCTGAGACTTACGGTCACCCGGCGTGCCGGTGAAGCAGTCACAGGTCGACATATCTGGCTGTTAGGTAAGTACCGTAGTAATAATTAACGTTTGCTCGGGAGGATGACAGATAGAGTGAAGAATCCAGCTTCTGCGAGGGTTATGAGAGGGACAAGCGTTCGGTGAGAAGGTAGACGATGCCTTATAGGCCTGAACAGAGAGACTCAAACTAATCACCAAAAAACAACAATATGATGCAGTGCACAACCGACTTCTGCTCTCGCCTGTCAGAGTTGAAATTATTGTGCTCCTGCCACTATCCGTTGCTCTTTAACGTCAGCAAAGGACGGCTTCACGGTGCCTCCCGTCGGCTGTGTCCAAACTTGTCTACGTCAACGTCTAAAGAACCAACCACGCAACTGCATCGGCACGGGGAGTTGAGAGGGTCCCGGCATGGACCTACCTAGCGCCCGAGGTTCGCCCATCGGCCCCTCATTCACCTCTGGGCCCCCCACCGGCAGAAACCAGAAGACTTCTACAGCCGGATGCAGCCACTGTATGCGAGTTGCAGACCCTCCCGATTCTTCGTCTTCCCTAGGAAGGCCGCCAGAGAACTTCCAGAGAGAGCCCTGAGTGCTATTACCCATTCGATTACTGGTGAATCCAGCCAGTGGGACCCTTGAATCATCCGCACATCCAACGCCATCGCCACGGCAAGCCTTGGTCAAGGTGCAGTCTGGAGGGTCTCGAAACTGGCCGAGGCACATTGCACCAAACGTTACTGACCAAGTCTTAATTGAGCCTTTCTACTTTCCCCCATTAGCAAGATACTCTAGCATATTTCGCCTCAAATGATGGGGGTTAGAAAAGGGAAAGGATTCTAGTATTAGATCGCTATATCTGCTTTTAATAAACTTCTAAGCGTCCTCTAAAACTAGCTTATTCCTCAGAGTACCAATGTGTGAGATAGTAACCTCGACAATATCCCCATTTTGAAGCCAAGGGGAACCAGGCATCTTGGCCGCGATGCCACTCGGCGTGCCTGTCATGATGACCGTTCCCGTGCGCAACGTAGTTCCCCGAGAACAGTGAGAGACAATGTCTCGGACGTTGAAGATCATGTCAGAAATTGGGGACTGCTGCCGGACCTCGCCGTTGACCTTGGTGGTCAGATGCAGAGACTCTGCCGTCGCGACATGGGGGGATAGAATCGTAGGTCCAATGGGGGCGAAGCCGTCAAACGACTTGGCATAGCAGAACTGACCTCCTGCTCGAGGTGGCCGTTGCCAGTGACGAGACGACAGATCGTTGCCAACCGTATAGCCAAGAAGGTGGTCCAGGGCGTCTTGCGGTTGGATATCCTTTCCATCCTTCCCAATGATGATGCATAGTTCACCCTACATTTGTCAGTCAGTAAGGCTAGTGCAAGCCGTTTGAAATACTTCAAACCATGCATACCTCGTAGTCCAGCAAGTGCGCCTCCTTGGGTACTGTGATATTATCGTACGGGCCGGCGAGAGCGTCTGGAGAGCATCAGCGCTCAGTTCTCAGTCCGAATTTCCTGTGAACCGCAATCTCTTACCTGCAGGCTTCATGAATATCACCGGATTTGCAGGCATTTGCATCTTGTTGATTTCTGTCAGTTGGTGGTTCGTGGCGTGAGGTGCGCTTCACTTCACTCACATTGGCCTCCTTGACATGTGCAGCATAATTCAGCCCAATGCAGGTAAAATGAGGGACGTGCGGCAGGGGTGCCAGCAACTAGAGCCAGTCAGTACAGTAAAAAGTTTCATTGAGACAGAGAATACCACTTGCCTTCTTGACGACTCCTGTCTTGCCAGTGTCTCGAAGGTTCTCAATATCATGGCCCAAAACCTTCACTACTGAGCCTTCGATGCTGTCCAAAGACTCCGAGGCCACCTGCCCATACCACTCAACTGAGTTCTCGTCCAAGAAGCGGATAAGGTTGGTGAAACTTGGTGCTGACATTGTTGGAACTTGGATCTATGGACCTTGGCAGCACTTTGTCATGTTGAAGCTCGGATTGCTCTCCATCCACCTAAAGTCCGATTTTATAGCCGTCAGTAGGAATCGGGAGTGTCGGGGTTGGCTCTCGGCAGGCCTTTGGGTGTCTTGCTCAAGGACAGCAGCAGCCAATGGCCTCTCACATGTCGTTCCCCACTGTTCCGGCGGACTTCTCGGGTCAGGATCACCGAGTTATGTTAGCCAAGTAGTCTGGGCCGGCTTAAGGGACCAATAAAAGATTCGATGTCGTTGCTCTGACTTAGACGGCCTGTTTCCAAACGTAACATTCCAGCATAGCCATGCCATTACGTTCATCCTCCGATCCAGCACTGCAGGCCCAGGTAGCATCTCAAGTCATAGAGGCCGCAATCACTCATACAAAGCCGCTGTCCCAGCACATCGAGCAAGCCGATAAGAGGATGGTGACAGCTGCCACTCCTCTGCCAGCGGTGGTCATCGTCGGAGGTGGGCCAGTAGGCCTGCTCCTGGCTCTGTTGCTTGCTCAGAAAGGCATACGCTCTGCCGTACTGGAGAAGGACGAAGCATTAAACAAGTCTCCCAGGGCGGTTGCTTTCTCTGGCCCAATTCACCATGTCTTCCAAGAGGTTGGAATATACGACACCATACTGCATGACGCTGCGCAGACACCTGGCTTCTGCTGGCGGAAGCTTGCCGAGGATGACGGTGAAGGAGGTAAAAGACTGGGCGAGAAAGTGGCCGAGTGGTGCCTTGGAGAGCCAAACGAGTCCGGAATCTACAACCCTGGAGAATACGTCCTTCAGTATCCCCAGGACAAGATCGGTCAGCTGCTTCTTCATCGGGCTTTGGAGACAGGCCTGGTAACGATCCACTTCGGGATGGAGCTGTATGCCGTCAATGAAAGCAAGGACGGGGTTGTAGCCCACGTGAGGTCAAAGAAAGGGAACTTGGAGGTTCAAGGACAATATATCGTCGGGTGTGATGGAGGTCGGTCGGTCGTTCGCCGGCTAATGGGTGTCAAGATGCTCGGGCACTCCTGGCCAGAGCGATTCATGACAACCGACATTGTGCGCACGCCTCCTGTGGTCGAGGAGGTCAACATAGACTACATCGTCAACCCGGACTACTGGGCCATATCAACGCCGCTAGAGCGTGCCAGGCCAGGAAAGCGTGCACTATGGCGCTACAGTATGGCAATCACCGACGACGACATTCCTGACGAGGAGGTGATCAAGCCCGAGTTTATCAACCAGATGCTCTTGAAGCATGTGGATGGGCCTCGACCGGCAGATTTCGAGGTTCTGAGAGTGAACCTTTACCGGATGCACCAACTTCTTGCGAGCACCATGTTCCGCAACAGGTGCTTCCTTGCCGGCGACGCCGCCCATCTCACCAACCCGATCGGCGGCCTGGGCCTCTGTACCGGGATGCTGGACGCGGATGCACTCGCGCAGACCTTAGACCTGGCGCTGAATCGCTACTCCTGCGAGCCAGAGGCTCAAGAGGAATGCTTCACGGCCTACACCTCTGCGAGACGTCGAGTCTTCCAGACTGTTGTTCATCCCACAAGTTCTGCGGCCAAGACACGTCTTCAGTGTGGAAACCCTGACGATATAGCCAAGGAGGATTGGTACATGCGGACCCTGTGCAAGGGGAACAGAAGTGCTATTGACCAACTGCATGACGGCCTTATCAATCACTGGAGAACGAACATGGCAGCTGAGTTGATGGACAGCAAGGATCAAGCGCACAGTACAGTCCTATCTTAGTCATAACTCACGATAATTTACAGGCGTATTGTACTTGGTATTGGAAGAACCCATGGTCCCTCTCAACTTCAGGATCAAAATCCAGGTGGAGGGTTGTCTCTAAACTTGGATTGTATGACTTCTATAACTTGAGTTCTTAAAGGGACTACTAGAAGAGGCAAGGCCTCGAGTGCCCTCTAAGCATATAACGACATACGTCTGTCGACTGCACTCGACGTCTTTGTGCAAGATAGCAGGTGGGCAACGATCCAGTCACTTTAGCGTTTTGGTAGTATAGATATCTTCTAGCATCCCGACTTGCATATTGGTAACATGTACATATTACTGCCGCATCAACCTAATTTGCCACCGTCAACGAAGGACCGTGAATTTGTGCCTCATAGGTAGCAGTAACCGGGAATCCTGGCTACACAGTAATTGCCTAAGCTTCCGGCTCTGCATCAACAGGAAAGAATGAATAAGGCAAAGGCACGCACCATTGATCCACAAAACACTTATATTGAACACGGCCATCACGGTACTGCTTGGTTCATGAGCTAACGTGCTACATGAAATGTCACGAGGAGCCTGGTTGTACTGACGGGGTTCCGAGTTCCTCGGCTATTTGGCGCAAGACAGTTCCGTGGCGTTTATGACCATCTCAGGCCGATGGCTTGCGTATTGCTTCCGACCTGATTTGCTGAGCCCTATCAATGCTGTGCATGATAACCATTGTATTGCCTATATCTCTCAGGTGATGGAGTTGGGGTGGACCTTACAAAACAACATCGCAAAGACAGTACCAAATACATGGGAGGGTGTTTGGAATTGGTCCGGAGTACACTCTCACCTGCTACTCACTAGCCATTCCGTCGGGACCGGGAAAGTATCGGGTTCGGGAACTGTGGGCGCGCCGGTTGCGGACTGGCTCCGAAACTACCTCTCTGCATCATTATCGATTCTAGTTGTCAACAACAGAGAAGCTATATAGCAACCACAAAGCAGGTGCCTGGTTCTTAATCATGATTTGTAGGTCATTAGACTACTACATCTTCCATAGTTGGCAGCTCTACATTTGTTCTCAAGATGACAGGACAGCAGCCCCCCCGCATTCACAATGAGCTTTACCCATTCCTTCATCCATTAAAGTTTAGAAACTCTCTGAAAGGACAGGTTGTTCTTATCACTGGTATGTGTCTTGAAGCACAGCTGTTCTCTGTCTGACACCCTGCTCGTTACTTGTTGTTGAACTCTCCCTAGGTGCTCTTGGTACTATCGCCGGCGCCGTCGCAGAAAGCTTTGCTACTGCTGGTGCCAGTCTCTTCTTGTCCGATATAGGATCCTCACTGGCAGATTCTACCAAGGAACGTCTTTTGCAACTTGGTGCTGATGCAGTGCATTATTGGCGCTGCGACGTCGGCAACCCAGAAGACTGCGAGGAGCTGGTGAAACAAGTAAGCGGTGATCAACACTACGCTATGGGACGTTTACTAACCGATATCAAAAGGCCACTTCCACCGTAGGGGAAATTGATGTTCTCATCAATGGTGCAGGAGTTGTTGGTATCCGCGTGGTATGTGTCCCAAGTATTTGCCTAAACGCAGGAATTAAGCCAAAATACATCTATAGTTTCACAAGCAGGATCCTGCTCTTTTCTTTCGAGACATGGCAATTAACTTCAACGGCCCGCTAGTGCTGATGCGTTCAGTCTTACCCAGCTTCATTAAGAGACGCCAAGGGTGTGTGATCAATATTGCTTCCAAGGCCGCCACCATGAGTTTTCCATTCAACATTAGTTATTGTACCAGCAAGGCGGCCTTGATCAAGTTGACTAGCAGCATCCAGGCCGAGGTCGATGAAGTTGCGCCATCATCCGACATCCACCTGTACGCGATCCATCCCGGCGCGGTGCGTTCGGGCATGAGCACAGCAGGTCAGTTGACACGCGGTTGCGATCAGACCTTATATACTAAGGAGATGCTGATGATGTGTGTAAATAGATAACCAGCGGGATATGGCACTCGAGGAGTTTCCTGAAGTTACTCCCCGCTTAGCAGAGTGGAAGAAAAAGTTCACCGGATCACCACACTTGGTCGGCATGTCGTGCGTGGCCCTCGCAACGGGCATTGCAAAAGATGCGCTGAGGGGCAGATACTATGACGTAGAACAGGACTTGGAGGACGTCATCGCTCAGGCACCGTTGTTGAAGGCGGATCCGCTGCTCCACACGCTGCATATCAGTATGCTGGGGTCAATGGAGCGAGAGGAGGGTGCCATGGCGAGAGAGGCGGAAAGGACCTTTGACTTTCCTGGCTTCTAACCACGATGCTTATTGAATATTGACTTTTGAAGAGTAATATGAACTTATAAACCTGTCTGGGCCAGGTACTCGACACTAAATAAATGATATAAGTGGTCTTTATGGGCTATCTGCATGAAACGCAATACTGGGTCAACACTCATATCGCTCTTGTTGACGAACATTCTAAACCGGATATCCTCGGTTGAAACCTTATTGAGTATGTCTGGCGGCTAATTCATTTCACGATATGTGATACCTGGCTTAAAGAAAGATCTAACTGGATCTAGTAATACGGAAAGTCCTGTAGGAGAATTTCTGAATGTAGCTATGAGGTTATTTGGGAGGGGTCTAGCTGGTAGACGAAGAACTTGAGACAAAGTCTTGAGCGTTATAGTGCTAAGATATAAAGTAGTATACTTAGTGATGCACACAGGCAAGTGAGGTCAGTGTTATCATTCAATAACAAATCTTCTTCTAGTCAATCATTTCGTTTTGCTATACCAAACTAGGTTTGACCACTAGCTATCAGTGTCATTTACTAGCGATATCAAATCTTGCCTAGGATCTTCTGGATACTACTCCCGAATCCATTATCCGCTTGTAGTTTCTCCGATTTGCCATCTTTCTTATCTATGCAAGTCCAGCTCTCAGGGCTCGCAGGATCACCCTTGACATAGTGTAGCTGCTTGGGGTACAAACACAAATTCCTTCTGATAAGGGTACCCTTCGATTTGGTCTCTGCGGTAAGCGTCTGTGCGGGAATGCCGTGCTCAACCCAAGCGATAAGAGCGTTAATTGGTTTGACTGGCACCGGCCCGTTGCCAAACGCACAGTGCTTCACACCAGGGGCCAAGAAGAGACGGAAGTATTCGTCGGCAGCGCTAGCACCTCCAGCCATCTCCTCGACTCGTTGGCGATACTGGGTAATGCTCTTGTAAGGAATCAACTCATCCAGCATGCCGTGCCAAGACAGAAGCTTCGTACCAGCCATTCGAAGGCCAGAGAGGTCGGGGTTGTTTGATCCGAGAAGCCAGTCGTATTGCAGCAGGGACTGAGTGAAGAGCCATGCATACTCTTCAACGCCAATCTGAGTGACATCGTAGCTCAAGTCCCGTCGAAGGAATGCCTTAACCCAGGTATCCGAGACGAAGAAGGGCCTACCGACACGCTTGCCGGTAACAGGCGAGACCTTGGTGCCAGCGAGGGAGGAGAGTTGACAGCTGGGCGAGATCCCAGCCGACAGGGGGTAGCCTTGAGGCGACGTAGGCCCCGTAATCATCTTGGCTACAAGTGCCGCAGTACTATTGCTAATAATAATCGATTCGTCGTTGCACTGAATCGTTCGGCCGACGGCTTGGAACGGGTCGAACGCGCAGTCATCGATGTTCTGGATCACCCCGTCGACAAGACCGTCAAGCCCGTCGCACTGCTCCAAGGCAAGCTCGGCAAAGTAATCAAGCTCACAGGGCGACGGGAAGAGGCCTGCCTCCTTCATGACAACCTGCGGCCACAAGCAGGCCATCTGGAGCTCGGGGAAGTTCAAAGCAGGTGCAGCTGCAAGGATGCCATCAAAGTCCTCAGGGTATTGCTGCGCGAGGATTAATCCTTGTCTGCCTCCGTTGGAGCAGCCGCTGAAGTAAGAATGGTGTGGCTTGACTCCATAGTGTGCTTCAGTCACAGCCTTTCCAATGACGCCCATATCGTGAACAGATCTGCCCGCGAAGCTCTGCAACAGCTGCCAATTAATTGAGCCGTCTTCCTTGAGCGCCCAGGGGGTAGGGTCCATATCCGAGTTGGGCCCAGCGTTGGCATGACCACCATCTGTCGAGGCAGCAGCAAAGCCCTGTTCGATTGCCTGTCCAAGAAGAGGATCGAAAGCGCCCGATGCCCAACCACCACCTCCTGTAGCCATGAAGCGTCCATTCCAATCCTTCCTAGAGGGCAGCCAGACAGCGATAGTTGCCAGATCGCGCAGATCGGGGCGAGTGATCTTGACCGTGATGTTACAAAAGTTGAGGCCGGGGATGTCGTGATCCAGTACGTATGGCATCTTGAACTTTGGCACAGTGTGGTCCCTCTGCTCGACCGCTGTTACTGAAACGACCTCCAAGCCATTAAAGGGAGGAAGCTCGACCGGTTGGCAAGCAACCACCTTGTCAGCATCCGCTGACGCGGCAGTGTTATACCATAGAAGACTCGTGATAAGGATTTGCAAGATCATGATGTCTCGCCGAGTGCTTAATTGTTGGGTTTGGAAAAGTATGCGTTTCAGATTGGATACTACGGGAATTGGGCAAAACCACCCAGATAGATTTGCAACACGAGTTTTATTAGGAGGCGGCCTAATAATTGTATTATGTAGCCGAGTTGGTGTCTTTCTTTTAACCATTAAGATTTCCATTTGACGCGTAGAATTCAATCCACCCAAGTGATCCGGCTTGCAATTGTTGAACCTCCTTGTACCCTCAACATCGGTTCGGCATTGTAGGTGGTCAGTCCCCTCATTACTGCATATCATCGGCTGTCCACCGGCAAGTCTAGCGTCGCTATTCTTAATTGGGCCAAGTGCTTAATTAGCCGGATTTAGCTGGATTTTATGCCGGGAAACCCGGATAGTTAGGGAATAATGTCAGATATTGGGGTCAATTGTGTGTGTCCCTCTCTGTTTCCGATGGTTGGGTTGGAACCCTATTTCTATCTGTTCAG
>NJCR01000526.1:0-17420 GCA_002234235.1 Fusarium hostae | reverse complement strand
CTGATAGGTATGGTCGTATGTGGTTGAAGGTCTGTATGTTCAAGATATATAGGCTTTGTAATTAAAGAAGATATTGGTAGTGGATATACCTCCTGTTGGACACTATCGTTATGAACGTTGTTTTTTCAAGCTGATACATATAGGCGCTTAGCATTATTGCTGAGGTTAACGTTAAAGAAATAATGCATTTCTGTCTAAACTTTATTGTTGCATTATAATAATAAACTAGCCTGTTGAAAAAGTCGAGCCCTATTTGTCTCGATGCAATGTGTCTGGTCTTTGTGTTATATGTAAATGTATTATGTCTCCTGGTATTACTTTAGAAATGTGCAGCCCGTTCGGTCTCGAGTAAACCAGGGTATCATCGCCTATTTAAGCGCATCTTGCAATCTTGTTTGATAATCCACTTACATACTATGCAGTCCAATATCTTTCGCCTACCCAAAGCAAACATCCCCTTCTGAGACTACTCGTTTTCATAGACCTTCAACAAGTGCTTAACCTCCTCACGAGTCTTCACACTCCACCCATTCTCCGTGAGACCCGGTTCCTCACGATGCCATACAAACTCAACATCCCCATCATCCTCCGTGGCCTTGATGAGAGCCTCTCCCGCCGCGCACAAGATATTCACATGCTGGCCCTTAAGAAGAGAGGCAAATGTCTTGCAATCATCAGAGTTTTCGACTTGAGATATTCGAGGTGAGAGACATGGAATGCGTTCCATATGTTAAGAGGAATAAATGCCAGTAAACCCCTTCGGTAGATTGTCTGACTAGATGTAATAAGCCGAAATACGCAAGCCATTTGTTACCGGCTTTGCGATGATCGTATAATATGGCGTGACTCCAATAAGAAATCTTCAGAATTGGATTGAGGAACCTTTTGTTGGCCTTTCTCTGCTTTGGGCCTTGCGATGGATTTTGAGAGCCAATGCAAGTTTGAACTGACAAATACGAACTTCAAATAGTCCCAGCGTTGTATCTGCTTGTTCTTTGTCTAAACTGTGAAGAACCTTTCTAATTTGGATCGCGAGGTCTTTGCTGCGGGAGGAAACGGAAAGTTGTGTAGGAGGTCGATACTTCACGCCTCTGACCTTCGAGGCCGTGACTAACTTCACGAACTGAAGGGACATACAACTGCTGGTCACGATACTAGCGAGCTTGTACGTCTCCTCACGGATGATCTCAATATTTTCCTCGAGGTCTGGGAACTCACAGTTCGGATCCATTCGACGCATCTCGGCCTTTAGGTCGTCGATGTCAAGGCGGTTGTTACAAAGTCTGTTCTCTTCTGGCTTTTTGGCCTTCTTGGCTTTTCCCTCTTTTCGGGCTTTTGCAACCTCGGCATTGTTGGCGTTGGCGTTGGCGGTACGTCTGAGCTGTGCCATAAGAGGGTCCGTTGAGTGGATGCGATGAGCGAGGGTGGAATGGTCTTGGCTGATCATATTGTTGATAGGGTTGAAGTGTTGCTGAGACGTTGTATCGATAGTCTGATCATTAGCGTTTTCTTCCGTTGAGTCTTCTTCAGTGTTCTCTTCTGTTGGGTCCTCTCCAGACTCCTCTTCATCGCCAGCATTATCATCATCCGCGGACTTCTTCTCTCCACCGGCGTTATGAGTCGTCTCCGGCTCGAGCCCTTCCTCACCAGATGCGTCTTCATCCACAAGCTCTTCCTCGATGTCGACTGGACCATCTTCAGCGGGCTTCTTTGCGCTGGGCTCGTCATCCTCATCGGCCTCATTTTGCTGCTCACCCTTGCCAACATTCTCGGGCACAACCTCATCCCCAGATGCGTCCACATCCATCTCGTTATGGCCGTTTACGTTGACCGCCTTTGCTTCCATATGAACGAGTACTGCCGCAGCATCTTGATCAGGAGCTTCGTTCACAGAAGTGGTGTTCAAGGGGTGAGTCTCTTGGTTTTTATTGATCCCTTGTCTTGTGGCCAGTTCTTCATCAGAGGTTTGGGCCATTCGGGGGATATAAGGTTGAGAGTCGTGGTAAATCGTTGACGGGGATGCAAAGCTGAGGTTTTGTGGAGATTCAATGTAGGTATCAGCATTCATGGCCTCTGCGCTAGATGCCTCATAGTCGGGAACAGTTGTGACAGACTTCGGCTGCTGGCGTTGCCACTCGTGGCCTGGCAGACGGCCGTCTCAGTGATTGGGTCTGACATTGCCTGGTTCATACCATCCAGTACTGAGTTAATGGATTCAGTGTGCTTGACCACTCTAGCCGTAACGTCGTCCTCGTGGGTCTTCAAACGCTTCAGGACTTGATCAAGTCTGGTAGGTTAATAACAGAGAAGCAGTAGCTACAACGGCAAACCTAACCAGCATTTGGCCCAAAAACATCTTACTCCACAGCAGGATGTCCCAAAGCGGTGAGCTGGTTACGCGGTGATCTACACCGCAGCTTGAGTGAAGCAAGTATGTTCCAGGCCTCTCTCCGTCCTTGTACCACGGTACGGTATTGTGCCGTGAAATAGTTCCCATGATGCATTTCCGTGCGGTCTTGGACAGAAGGAGCTGCTGTGGCAGAATGAGCTGAAGCTGCAGCGGGAGTCCGTACTGAGACAGGAATATGGGCTGTAGTGGGAGTATGAACCGAAAGGAGAGTCGGTGCCGCAGCGCAAATGACAGCTGGATTGTGAGTCATGGAAGGCACTAGAACCAGAGACAAAGGGGCATTCTGAACCAGAGGCGTATGTTGACCAGCAGGTGTGTCTTGCTGGCCGACTTGAGAGAGGTACGCGGCCGAAGTGGCTGGCTTAGCAACTGGAGCCAATATTGGAGTCGGAAACTCATAGTGAGATGGAAAGGACGTTTGATGAATGCCCTCTTGTACTCCCTCAGTAATGCGGCCGAATTTGAGGCAAATGTGCCCAAGTCTGAGATAGATGAAGTCAACGAGCCTGCATCTGAATCTATTCAGGCGCCTACCGCTATGACGACTCCAGTTAAAAGAGCCGAAGCCGCTCCTGAGCCTGTCAAGACGCCTCCCCCCAAGGCGGCCGCCCAACAGCCACCACCATCTCGATCCCATCCCACATTGACAATACCCGAGCCTGGTGGAGGTTCCCAAGGACTTCAGAGCAAAAGCTATAACACAGCCACTGGGACAGTCCGGGATGATGTTCCTTCAGTTGAGGGTCTGAGATTTGAAGATGAGTCGACTTCCGCCGTCAAGAACTCTATTGCCCTTAAGGAAGCAACAGGCGGCATCTTTGCATTCAACGGGGACTCTATTTCCCTGAGTGAGACGTTAGCTTTCGAATCAAACGTTTCTGCTGCCGAAAAGCAGGCCGCAAAGGGCATTTTTCTGTTTGACGGTGGCGATGTTCCTGCGAACCAGGTCTTCGAGTTCGGAGATCCTCCTAGCGCATCTGCAGGAAAGGATATTATACACAGGCAGCCTTGTAGGCAGCCCCATTATGATTTACAGTGACCATCCCGAACTGTGAAGTGTCGATTCTGGAGTTTCATCAGATGTCAGACGGGCAAGTACATCGCATGTTCATCGATCTATGACATCAGGCCACAAACCTCAGAATGACAGTCAACAGACACGCATTTCATGTTTGTGGTTATGACGCATATCTATAGCTCCTTCGACATCATGAAACGTCGGTATGTCCCGACTCATATCTTCCTCTCAGGCTTCGTAATCCAGTGTCATCGTCAGCGTATGCGTTCAAACTGTCGCCGTGATTTCTCCGCTGGCAAACACGTCTCATGTGAGTTTCGTAAACGGCGTCAGGATTGAATGTGCTGTTTTCATGAGTAGATCTTGGGCGAAGGAATGTCAGCACCTTTTTTATACCCGAGCCGATACTTCAAGGAGAGCTCAATGCTGCGTTGCTCAAGAGATTGTATACCGGCGTGAGACTCCCCGCGAGGAGAGCGGTTGGAAAGAGATATTTGTCTTGTCAGGGTTGATAAAGGGAGTATAATTGAAGCATGTTACGACAAGGCAAGAGAAATGTTGATAAGGGGATGAAAGATGCCAATGTGTGTGTAGAGGAGGAAGTTGGTCATCGCCACTGGATGCGAGGATCCGCTGGTCACGTCATGTCGAGCCGCATGAAAGCGTGCTCTTTCCGGCCGCAATAGGAGGCATTCTCATTTGTTTTGGGAGCAGGGAGTAGCTGTACGTCGGCGTTTCTTTATGATTGTTGCTGTATTCTGGATGATCTTAACCATCGCCAAAGCATTCGAAAGCTAAGCCAAAGCGCTGGGGAATCAGGTGAAGTCTGGATCTGAAACGTTTGGGATGCGGATTGACAAGCATATCGCTTGTCGGAGTCGGGGTCGAGATCGAACGAGATAGTGTGTCAGAGATGCCAACAGACTACGGAGTTTATAAATATTAGCTCAACGCCGTCAATGGCTTACACCCGAGTGAGCTTTGCGTTACAAGTTGTATGAATAAGCGCCACTACTAGCAAGCTATACTTGACTTGATGAACGAGAAAGCTCAATGAGGAAGAATAGTGTAACAGCAGAAGAGTTTACTAATGCCGGTGTTATGCTGGAGTCAAGGGGGCTGAGAACAGCTTGCAGAAACAAACGAAGAATCGCGATATAGAAAGGCCAAGTGAAAGATCTACGGAGAAGAAGATTCAAAGAGGACCGAAAAAGGAAGGCAGTTTCGGTTTTGCGTGAATTTTGCGATAATATGTTATGTATCAAGCCACTCCTAAGCTGTCTTCGATCGGTAATCAGTGACTTGTGGTGTCCAGGAGACTATGATGAGCTGAGGTAAAATTATCTTCGATTGACGAGTTGGTTGATTGTGCATCGTACCTTTCCTGGCGTCTTATGTACTGATGCAAGCCTAAGTAAGAGACTCGGATTTATCAATAGCAGAAAGCTATGGGAAACCCAAGCAATCCTAGTAACATGTTGAACGCGGCCCTGAGAAGTGATTCTTTTTCGGATATCCCGACCTGGCCCATAGGGTTGCTGCGGTGTAAGGGATGCAATGTGCATGGTGCCTTTTTCCAGGCACCTGGTGCAGGTGCAGGTGCAGCTTTTCGAGCACCAAATCCCATGTGTGAGGATTAGGCAACAGCCATTCTCTTTGTGCGCTTTTCATAAGAAATGTGTCCCTTTTCGCTCTTCTACTATCTTCGCTACCTTCGGACACGCCTACATCTTATCGTTGCCCTCTATTGCTTGACGACAAAGCGTCGCAAACCTTGTCCCAGTAGCATTCGTAGATACCGTCGGATAGTTGCAAGTCGAGAAGAGGAAGATTCAGGGTCGGAGCAACCTTGAGCGAGAGGCTAGCTGTCGATCAGCCTTCCACGGCTATGCCGATAGGTTCCGGTCGTTCGCAGGCTAGAAACTGAGAAGGCGAATGCCCCCTTACGTCAAGGATCTACCTACCTTCCTGATCGCCGTCATCAATTTCTTTTTATCGATGGGATTCACGCATTTGTCGTTGGTCGATAGATATGCTACGCCGCTATTCGAGAAGGAGGCATGTGATCCTCCGGCTTACCTAGACTTTCGGCGCTATATGACATCAAAATGCTATGGTTTTCTGATTGTCCACGACATAAAACGTCCACCTGAACTGTATTAGTAGATTGACCTTCGAAATCATTAGCAACCCACCCCCCCATTGCACATAAGGCATCGAGATACATGAAAGATATAGTCCCCTCTTTTACTGGTTCTCTTCATCCATCTTCTCAGGGTAAAGCCGTATTGAGGGAAAAGGCCAGCCATTCTTACAATTTGAATTGCCTATATATTATCTTCCGAAACCCCTCCGACGGCCTCCTCAAAAGTCCGCCAGAACTCAGCCCGGAGAGAGCCATATGGAGGTAGTAGTGCCATCCCTAAGAATTCATAGAACATAAAATATTCTCAAGTCCCCATATTGAAATACCGAATGGGCAGATCTTGGCTTCAGCCCAGTCAATAACACCAGTAATGCGGCCAGTTGGGGGGGGTCTACAAGGATGTTCATCTCACAAAGGTGGCCATGGTTTCACCATTGGATATGACGATGCAAAGAGCAATAAGAGCCTAACACGAACCCTCTCCAAATTTTGCTGATGTCGAAGAGGCAAGGCCCGAGAGAGGCCCAAACCCCCACCGTTATTCGGCGCATACCCTGTCGGCGGGGTCCGGAGCTATATGTTGCCTTGCTTTCCATGAGGCTATAAAGTACCTAGATGGAGAATTGGTAAAATCCCGACATGATAAACAATTTCACTTATATGGCTAAGTCCACCATGGTTTTAGAGTCTTGCAAGTTCGCTTGTAATAACGATCCAATAGGCTTACAGTATTGAGACTGTACTGGAATATAGGGAGTTCCGGAAGCTTCTCCATTGAGTAAACGGAGAGCGGTAACGCTTGACCAACCTCCAATGAGTGACACAGCAAGGTCGTCGCATTACTGCTGCGTCACGGGTGCGTGCGACGCGAAGAAATCGCCGACTGTATCTCCAAGCGAGTAAGGAACGAGATCCATTCGGGTGATGCGAGTCTGTGAATGCAGAGATGGAGTGGTTGAGATATGCTGGAAGGAAGCGACCGCCTCTCCTTAAGAAGTTAAGCGTGACGCCTGCGCAAAGATGAGCAACGCCAATGTGAAGAAGCCGAAGAACGTGCAGACGCATCGCGACCCTTGACACTCCAACAATATCTCGAAACATTCCATTCGCTCAGCCTTGATATCGAAATAATAACCGGTCATTCCATCCAAAATGGGTACAGTGACACCAGGGAGGCATATGTTTTCCTCTGTATCTGTGTGCCAAGTCTTGATGTCGAAGATGATGATGAGACTTGGCTCTATTGCACTGCTATTGCGCAAGCCTTTGCCTTTGTTCTCTAGGCTATCTGATCGCCGTCGCCCTGCTAAGCCTGGTATGACGCTGCTGAAGCAGCCAACCGATGACAGCGGCGATGGTGATGACGGCGAGAGTCCTTCTCCCACTCCAAACCCAACCCAGCCGTTGGTCGCGGAGGTGTCTTGACCATATGGAGAGACGTCGGGACAAGCGAGATGCGGGAGCAAGATAGAAGTGCTGCCTTGCATGAGGGCACTAATATGCGACCAAATATTCGGGACTGACTATACTGCATGCATGAATGTCTCCGTGGGAGGCAGTTATTTATATCTAATTTAATATTACAGAACGCAAATAGCTAACTTAGGAAACAAGCTGAGGAATTTATTCTTGTAATATCAGTATAACAAGGGTCTGAATTCCGATACTCGGAGTCGATATCAGTCCGAACAACTGGATCAACAAGTAGGGTTATGTGGAAAAGGTAAAAGGAAATAAATTCACTAGCCTATTATATCTCACTTTCTTACTTAAAAAGGCAGCAATTCTATAATTAAGAAAGTATATTCTTCACATACTCTCAATTAGTAAATCGAGTTAATATTAAAGATATCAAGATAGCTCAGTAAGGACACTGGGGCTTCCACCCTAGAAAGGACAAACTAATAAACAGTGACCTTTAAGTCATGGCGGTATATTGGTCTCCGTGGAGTTGGGGTTAAATCGCTGGCCGGAGGTCCGATGTTCGACATAACCGGGGTCGATCGCAGTTGTGTATATACCAAATATGGGTTTCCGGTATTTTCATCTCCTATCACACTTAAGATAAATCTCTCTTTGTATTGTAGAATGTTAGGTGGTATCTGGGATTCCTAATAAAACAGTAGACAAGCTCTGCTGACCTGTTTCGATAATTCCACTAGTGTAAGCACTGCGAGAATTTAATAATTTGGCTCACAATACCTTTGGAAATTCTAACTAATTCGCATTTCAAACAAAACGCTTCTTCAAAAGCGACGAAGCGCCCTTAGCCACATCAGGTCCTAGTAGTCAAGAGCGTTCACGACAAGAGCAAGGCGATGCTGCCAATCAGCCCCAATCTGTAAGTCCCGGCAGCAAAGCCAAGCAGACTACTCACCGTCGGGACTGTCATATCTATACTTTCAGGCACATATGCAACCCCAGACGTTACATATATAAACCCTGCTATATATCACTGGCAGCAACGGTAGCTGCATGCATACTCAAATAGTAGCCAACCCGGTTAAGTCGCTGTCGATTCCGGCTCTCAGGACTGAATTCATTGGGCAGCCTTGTACCCAACACTTGCGCTCCTCCGAGCACATGGCGCCTCTACCTTCATTACAGCCCCAAGTCATACCTCTCTCTAGCCACGATGTTGAGGTCCGACCTGCGATTTCCAGTCCTGCCAGTCCAACTTGCTGCATAGATCGACTCAGTTGACTGACTCGACCGCGGCAGAGGCTGAGGGGACTCTAGCTCGCTTCCAAGACTTCTTGGACAGTCTAAAGGCATTACAAACCAAGTCAGAAGACGCGAGTACATGCCTAGCACCCCAGGAAGAGTATAACAGGAGGCTGAAAGTCGACATCAGCACCCGGCGCCAAACCTGCAAAGATAAAACAAGGCCAACGCATTGAATATGTTATCCCTAAAAGCCGAAAGAAGTCTTATAATAAAGATGAAAGGAAAGAAAAAAATCTGGCTTTCCGTTTTTCCTGCGCGAGGCAAGGAAATTCTCATAGCTGAGTGCCTGTTAGGTTAGCACTGTTTGCTGAACTGAATCAGGAGCAGATACCATCAAATAGCTAAAAGAAAAAGGAGCTAGATATTATAATGGAATATTGAGAGAAGAAGAGATAAGAGATTTTAGCAAACCAGACTGAAACCGTGAGGAAACATGTTTAAGCAAACATCGACGCCGCTACTGCTGAGTATAAGTCGCTCAGGAAGTTCTCACGGAAAAGGCAAAGGGTAAGAGTTGGGGAGTAGAGACATACTGGATACTGATGTTGAAGATGAAGTCCTAAGTTAACGGCATAAACTGCTTTATTGAATTGACTGCTTAAGGAGTTTAAGACTAAATATAAAGAGCTAGGCTTAGATTTCGGAGATTGCTTTCGTGGGCTAGCTGGCAAGGACTTATCTGTGGAATCTTGAAACTTGAATTTTCGGAACCCGGGTTCTCACAACTTGCAATCTCGACAGTGGGATTTCCGAATTCGGAATTTCAAAACGTAAGATAAAGAGCTATTTCACAATTTTGGGGTTTCAGTAGATAGTCCAGAGTCTGTAATCTGTTCGATACGACACTATATTTCCTTCGCACCAAGGTGACAGATTACAAGAGAAAATATCCATTTGGTATCCAGGAAGACGTTGTGAGATCTGTGCAAAAGGACATTACCCAGAGCGACAAATACATCTTCAGTTTAGCTGAACTCGCCACAAGATTACCAGATAAGCAGTTAGAGTCATGTCCAAAGTTAAGATTACACATCATTTCAATTTCCACAGAGATAAATATTCTAAAACACAAAGCTCTACTTTCCCAGCTGTAATACAATCTCTCTAATACTATCAACGACTTCCCCCATAGCATCAGCAATACGAAGTACATTTACAGCCTGATAAACAACCTATATCTACCGGTTTGTCTGATCTAGCACAAAAACGCTAATAAACATGCTGGACAAAGTGATGGGACGCACAGATATTGGATGTCTCAGCCAATAAGCCGCAACGAAGCTGTGTAACTATAAGACAAATTCACTGGCTAGAGAAGGGCGAATCTTGGTTAATTCTACTTACTATCTCTGGTCAATTTCTAAACAACCTTACAAGTGACAGTCTCTCAAACCGAAGCTGCATCGAAATTACCGCTCCCTACCCTGTAACTTCTGGTTTGCCTCAAGGTTTTACACCACCGTCGTGGACTCATTATTCGCCCCTTATCCTCAGGCTATCCATTATTCCGCTCGCAAGTCTCACTCTCCACTTACTTAAACATAGGCCACCAAGCTGGCATAAGGAAGAGCTGCACTGATATCCCCGGTGATACTCACATAGGCCCTTTCACTCTACTGCCCATAATAGAAGAAGTAAGGAATACATATCCAGGGGTCTTGAGTGCTGAAACTGGTTGCCTCATTGCCATTATGTTGCACTGCAGGATTTCATTAGCTAAAGACCTTTTGAGAAAGTTCATGTAGGCCATTAATCAGACAATTCAGCCCGGGAAGATAATGAATGACATGATCGTCAATTCCTTATTTACTAGATCGCCACGGGCTACGAAATTGTCAACAGCATCAACGTAACGAGCTCAGATCCTCTGAACTTCGACAAGTGCGAGCGGTTCTCATCCCATGCCTCGACCGCCACCTTCAGCACTGGGGATTTATATTTTCTGGGCTCCCAAAACCCTGTTTGTTACAGACCACAATATCCTATACACTCCTCATAATTTCAAGTCATTAGCCATAGTAAACAAGCTAATCCACTGTGTAAAGACATAATATAAACGCTTCTATTAGAACAGTCGTTACTATTCCCGCTACAAGCCTCATCCTCCGCCTCACAAACGCGATCACTGCAGCCTCTTCCAGAGCAGCTACCGGTCGTCCTCCTAAGTATACAGTCCCCGCGCCCAAGGCGTCCGAGTCTCACATCTAGGGTGGCAGGGTGTCTGGGTGGGCAGATAGCAGATTATGTTATCTGCATAACTCTGCATAAGACTTGTGCACTGCATACCCACTACCATGAGAGGACTGAGACAACACACGCGCTTACGTTCGTGTCAGGAGTAACGCACAAAGCCTGAGGCCTTTCATTTGGTGGCCATGCTCGTCTCGCGTGTTGACGCGTAACGCGAATTCCACCGCATGTTTCGCGTCGCGTGGCATCTATCCCTGCAAGACTTGCTTTTTCCACAAGCCTCGTCTCAGTTGGCACAGTACGATGCAGCGCTTTGCTACAGTGGCTGGCGCATACGATGATAAGGGGAGAAGGACAGCCACACGTTTTTAGGCCATAGTGCTTATGCTCACTTCTCGACGGAGTGCGCCATCTCAAATCATGGTACCAGCCCTCCCTGCTTTATCTGCAGCCACAGTCCCACGCAATCTCCCAGCCCCCAGGTACATTGTTTACTCCGTACCAGCGCATATCCCTCTGCTACCTACCAGGTTTGTTCAAAGTACCGCTCCACAATAAATCAGCGATCAACTTAGCCATGGACTTATCCTGGGCGCAATACTATCGGCATGATTGGGAGGAGCTTGGCTGCATGGGTTGGCGACGGCAGTAATGAAGTCGGCTCGGCCTTGTCAGCAATATTATGGATGGCTTCCTTTATCTCTTTCGCGGTCACAAGGCGTCCACAAGGTCACGACAGGGGTGTAGAGCCAATTAAAATGACCGTGACGACAGGTACTTTCATCTACACCTAAATTGGCGTATGATAGAAGTACCAACAGTCAGCATTGTTACATAAAGCTACATTACATACTTTACAGCCGAACCTAGTCTTTGAAGGCCGCGCATTTCCCGATACAGGCTGTAAATGCCCTTCTTTTTCCTTCCTTTTTTTGAAGGGTCGAGGCTGCCCCTGTCGAAGCCCTTTGCAAGCTAGGCAAGCAGAAGAGCTATATCTACCTCTGTAGACATAATTGATATCTCATTGTATGTAATTTTGCTGTGATTCTATATCTTCAATGTCTTCTTCCTTTCCTATATGGCCTCTCTTTCTTATATGACCTTCAGGGGCATACTTATTGAAGAGGGCATTATAGATGCATTCCTTCCAATCCTTCAGCGTTGTATAGGGCTTCTAATGGGGCTATATCATCTCTCGCTGTAAAATGAAGCTATTCACAAGTGCGACTTCAAGGAGGAAAGACCATAGCAACGCTTGCCAAGGCCCTCGGCGAAATCGATGCTCATACGTTATATAGGATCTTATCTGATCACCGCGGTCCACGTGATTCATTTCATTGTTATACTAAGCAGTAACAGTAGAGATAGGGATTATCTTAAAGGGTTCCCCATTAAAGTACTCTTATAGGTGTTATTGCTTTGCCTTTGTGCCTCTTTTGGCGGGCATTTTCCTCTTTTTTGGTGTGCACTCATGAGAAGCTCCACTATATACAGTCGAAAGGAAAAGCATAATATTACTATCCTTCTAAGCGATTTGGATAACCTAAGGGACAGTAAAGAGATAGGTTAATAAGGGATATATATAGAAAAGATGTCTATACCTTATTATCTTCTGTAGGGATAAATATTACCTCATTATACTTCAAAATAGAGCCATCAGGGGCCTTTCTGGCCTCTTTTATCTCCTTTATCGTGGTGGTAATATTACAGTTAGGGCGTGCCGTGCCTATAGCCCTGATATTAAGCATGCAAAGATGACGGAAGAGGTGCGGCGACGAGAAGAGATTATCTGTAAAGACGTGATATGTCTAAGTAGGCAGCCTTTTTAATAGGTAAACCACGACGCTCTATGTATTGCTTAGAGAAATCTCAGTCTGTAGCTTTCCTTTCTTGCTGTAGGGCTTCACTAAAGGTAGCTTGACGATAACAGCTTTATAAGGTGATGCCTTTAGGTGCCAAAGCCACTGTAAAAAGTAGCCCTGTTGCGCAACAGCCTAGACTTTGAAGCCTACCGGCGTAGGCTTATTCTTGACAACTGTTGTCTCTTTTGATCTGCCTGTAAAAGGGACCATACACTCATCTACAGTGAGATTAGTCCCAGGATAATAGAGCTCACACGACACCTTTTGTATGTGTTGAGACCACTCTTCAGCCGCTTGGAAGGTCTTTGGAAGGTCCCTCTCATTCATCACATCGAGCTTGGTGTGATCAAAGGTACGGAAATACCTTGTGATAAGCTTGAACTTTATCAGGGGCATGAACTTGATGATTGAGTGAAGGGGGCGTTGATCTCCTAGGCTAGGGGACTTCCAATGGTCCCTTATCGTTATTTCCCTATGAATTCCTAGGTAAATCATGATTCCAAGCCATACATAGGCTGTTGCAGTGGAGAGGCCTTCCCACTTAAGGATACGCAAATGTTCAGTCAGGGGGGTATTCCAGTTATCAATAACGGCATTTTCGATCAAGTGAGCGACCCAGCTGTTGGTGTATTCAATCCATAACTGTATAAGGGAAATAGGTAGGAAGAGCTGGAATAATTCAAGTGGTTCCTAGGGCAGGGCTTTGATCTTAAAATCACGATATTGTAGGTAGAAAGGTTGAAAATCACGGCTGCAGCTCTCTTCGGGCGGAAAATTAGGCACGCCGGTGGGGTCATTAGCCGCCCTTAAAGGCGGGGGGTCAAAGCTGTTATTATCTATATAATCTTCTAATTTTTGAGAGCTCATTGTTTCCTTTAGGACACAGTAAGGGTAATTTATATAAGGGTTCTGATGAATTTGGTGGTGTTTTTTGAAGCAGTTGTCTGAAAGGGAACTTTTCGTACCCCGCATGTAGAACCCGAATTAGTCAGAAAAGTGGGGCGCGAGACATTGTGGACGCCTTGTGACCGCGAAAGAGATAGGTCGAAGTAAATACGGTGCTTATTATACTTAAAAGAAGGCAGCTAGCTAGTTGACCTTTGAGTCTCGGTCGCCTAAACCCGAGTTGTCTTTTCCACTACATTTTCTGTGTCTTCACTATTTTTTCCTCCGGGGCTAGTTTGGCTTTCTCCTAGGTATCTAGGAGTCGCAGTTGTGCAGACAGTCTCAAGGTCCACCGCGACTAGCTTTTGACAACTGGGCAGCCTTACGTGACGCTGCCCTGAGAATCTGGTGCCATTCTGAGCGTATGCTCACCAAATCAGCGGTCATGTGACCGTAGCCAGCATGTCAGACGAGCTCTCTCCTTCAATTCGGGCTCGACAGTCCAGCATTTTATATCAAACGAAAGCGCTGAATTTTTTGAACTGATTGAGACCAAGTGCACGCGAATGCGACATGTAGTCCTGATGTAATTCCATTTAGAAAGCATGTCGCTCATGATTGACAAGCGAGTGGACGATGGTGGAGTGAGTGGGTCGGGCTTCCTCATCAAGAGACAGGCAAAACCACTACCAGCCACGATCCACCGCCACGATCTATCGCCACCACCAGCGCCACTCAACATGCACTGCCACGACCAACATGTTGGGCATCTCGATATATCATCAGCTGGGTCAGATAAAAACCGAGACACTCAATCGGAATAGTCTAAGGGTGACAAAAGTAAGTTCTCAGTTGTCGTGACAAATCTGTCTACTAGCGCATTAGTATTTCTGTCACTATCATTTTGGTGTATACCTTGACCGGGTCCTTGACGGTTTGTAGAAAGTGTCGATATTTGGTCATTCCGAAGACTATGGCATATAGTTCCTTGTCGTGCGCTGGCCAGTTCATCTGTTCAGGCGTAAACGTGTGAGAATACATGAGAACAGGACGGAGGTTGCCGTGATCGTCTGTTTGGGAGATGATCCCGGCGTAGGCGACCTCGGAGGAATCGGTTTCTAGTGAGGCCGTTTTGTTCTAATCAAAACCCTGCAGGAAGAGGTCCGTGTTGCTCGTGTTCTTCCTCGGTATCTGACAAGACAGTGATGTCGTCTAGGTAGGAGAAGCAGAAGAGGCCCAAGAACGGTGCGAGCACTGAGTTCATGAATCATTGGAAAATCGAGGGTGCTGAAGCCTGCTTGTACGTCGAATTTGGTGAATATTTTGGCTTTTCCAAGTCGGTCGATGATTTCTCGGGAGAGCGGTAATGGGTATTTGTCTAGGGTGATCTTATTGTTGAGGGTTTGGAAATCCACCACGAGCCGAAGCTGGTTGGCTCCTCTGGATTGTGAGGCTTTGCCGGTTATGAAGAACACGGGTGAGGCTACTGGCGATTTGGAGGGTTGTATGAAGCCTTTCTCGAGCTGGTTATCTAGTATCTGCTTGAGGACTTTTTGTTGGTCGAGTGGCATGTTGATAAGTCTTTCTTTCCAGTATTTTTCTCCTTCCTTAAGTGTGATTTCGCAGTGTATCCCTGGTCTATGGTGGAAGTTCCTGGGCTAATTCGTCCGAGAAGACAGTGTCACGGAATCGTTGATATTGTCTGGGGATTTTGTCACGCCATTCCTCGGCATTTCCGGTGAGTCCGTTTATAGAGCCGACTTTGGTGTTGGTGGCGGCGGCTGATCTCATTGCCAGTGTGTATCCTTTTTCGTTTGTCGGTTTGTCCGCTGAAATATGATACAGGTGTTGAAAAGGGGAGTTTGATCATTTTAAGCCCTCTGGTTCTGACAAAGTTATAGTCTACAGCGTTAAATGTTCCTGTGTCGAAGAGTATGTTGACAGTAGAGTTGTGGCATGTTCCCTTGAAGCAAATTTGGTTGGCTAATGCTGCCTGGGTGTTTGGGTGGCGGAACTTGTGAATGTCATGATACCATGTGAAGTCTGGGTGTACCTCCGGGGTCTCTACGGAGGTACTTCTTCGTTTCCCGACGAGGGTTCGGTGGTTCTTGCTGATACGTTGTGGAGAGCATGTTGTCAGTATTGTTTGCAGCCAATTTGTGTATTTCCGTGTTCCGACGCTGTTCTTCGGCATTGGTAGCATCGGTCTCGGAATAGGTTTTTAGGTCAGCCGTCTTGTCTTCGTATTTTTCCTTTGAGTTCGTCGGGTATGGGTGGCTGAGTATCCCAGCAGGGCTTGTCGTAGGGGAGTGCGAACGGGGATCCTACTGCGCCGCTAGGTGCGACTTGTCGTGTCGGGGCAGGAGGTGCGTAGCGAGGGATGCGCGTTGGTTGTTTGCTGATGTATTCCCATGAGGCGATGGCGGCGTCGAAGAATCCATTTGGATCCAGTAGGTCTGCGTTGGGTTCTCGTAATACGTTGCGGACGTCTGGAGGCATGACTGCTATGGCTTGTCGTATCATTTCCCCATTGTTGAGTTTTGGTCGTCCTAGTGTTTCTGCTACGTTCTTGACCGTTAGGAATTGGGATTCGAAGGTGCTGAGGAAGTCTTTTCCGCTTTGTCCTTGAGTGGGGCGCATTCCTTTCCACTTTTGAATTACTGGTCGAAGAAGTTGGGTCCGAGGAATCGCATGTCCATGTAGCTAAGGAGGTTGTTTACGGTGAGCGTCCAGAGTTAAAGACTCCCGTATCGCACCTGATATAACCTCTTCTTCAGGCCATTCTTACATTCCGCTCTTTAGTCGTCAACAATCCACCTCCCATCTGACCATATCTGAACATTTGTACCTGTTAACCTCGTCCCAATAAACCGAGGCCTTTGACGCCACCGATCACACTTTGAAAGCCTCATCTTCTGACATTTTCATGCGTCCCGACGTTATAGATGTCCCGAAGTATAGAGTTGATTATCAGGCCGAAGCCGCCTAGATTCAGCCGGCCAACCCTCTTCCTGTCAGACCAGAATCTGCATCAACGCTATCTCAGTTCCCTCCCGTCAGACATAATGTAGGTACTCTAAGTGTACAAAGTTCTTGGAGAAAAGTTTTCTGTTTAGATAACCATGATTGAGAACTTTAGGTCCTTGATTTTGTAATGTAGTGCTTCTTTTCTCCAGAAAACTTGAGGTATAAGGCTCCTAGAACCGTTTTTGCCACTCTCTTAGCCTTAGCTAAGTAGAATGTTTGGACTAGGCTCCGTCTTCACAACTGCCAACCGGCGCCCTAAGCAGATCCAGGGTTATTTCAAAGCTTGTATTCCAGTTTCCAGCTATGTAGGGAAGCTGTTGTTAACCCAGGAGCTCTACTACTTTGTTAGCTCTTGCGTGTCTATGAGTTAACTACCCTATATTTTCACTTGCCTTAACTAAGTCCTGTAAACAGGATACTTCTTAAAGTGCACTTTCCTCTCCTACGCCGTTGAAAGGAAAGCTCTCCTTAGTCGTGTTCTTGCTATCAATGCTACTCTTTTCTCTGCTTATACTTAGATTCTATAAATACTTTAAGCCTGCAAGCTCAAACTCGAACTAGCAGCAGTTAGTATTGAAGAGACTGATGGCGTTGCAAGGAAGTCTCGACTCACTTGTCAACGTGAAGACTGTCAAGAACCTCGAAGACGATCGTCTTGCTTATAAGATTGACCGACGAGCTCCAGCGCAATCAGGATGAGGCAGAGATAAAGTTAAAAGCTGCCCAGGCATACTCAGACTCAGTTAAGATGGCCTTTGAAGCCAAAGTGACGCTTGCTCTGCATAGAGAGAAAGTCTTGACAAGACTATTTAGGAAGCAAGATATAACAAGGTTACCAGTAAGCACTGCGAGGATGTGGTTAAGCTAAGTGATAGTTTTCTATATCAAGCTTAATAGAGCTTTAAAGTCAGCGCCAAATTTAGTAAATTGAGTTTATTATTAAATGGCTAGGCAAAGGCAACTTGTCAAGCCGCTTTGTTACAGTCCAATATGTACCAATAAGGTTTAGATTGTAAATAGTATAATAAGTCTTAAAAAAGAATAATAAAGAGGAATATAAATTTAATTAATAAATATAGATTTTAAGGTAAATATAAATAATAACTATAACGTAGTTAATAAGCAAGTTAGCCAGTATACTTTTTACCTTAAAAG
>NJCR01000525.1:2753-15166 GCA_002234235.1 Fusarium hostae | reverse complement strand
CTTATTGCAATATTATTCTTGTATCCAAAAGACGGGTGAAACCCCTCCCTGACAGACTGATAAAAGAATCAAGTCGACAATCAAGTCGACAAGCAATAACATTACCACATTCTGGTCCACGCTTAGATACACTCACCCCATCGTATTCGTGCGTATCTAACAGTGACTTCCCTAAAAGGTTGTGGCACTCAAAGGGATAGATAGAAAATAAGGTCACTGTTCTTCTGATTTTTAAAGATTTGGAGTCGCACTGCAAGGGAGGAAAACACCTTCCTCAGCACACTAAGTTCTTACTAAAAGAGGTACTTTGTATTTATGTATTTGCGAGTCAAGGCCCCCCTTTCGCTAGTCAGTGTCCCCCTTGCGGGAGCGGAAGCAACCACAGGAAAGACAATATAGAGCCCCCCACGAGTGGCATCCTCACCATCATCCGGCCATTAAAAGAAACATGACAACTTTATCTCATTATTCCTACTTCTGCTTTCCCGCTCCCTCCACACCCTTAGCCACGTTGTTGAGCAGACTCTCGGCGCCTGTCCCGATGCCGCCCACCACGTTGCCGACTGGCTGCCCGATCTCTCCCGTCGCGCCTGTCAGCGTATTGCCCACGCCGCGCAGCGCTGCTCCTGTGACGTTACCGAGCGTGCCCACGACCCCGCCGACCGTGTTGCCTAGCGTGTTCGTGAGTAACTGGACGGAGTCCGCGGTTTCGTTCTGGCCGGTAGCAGCGTTCGTTTGGTTGGATGCCATGGTGTTTGGGTACAGGGAGTGCTTCGGTTGCAATATTGAGGTATATTGGTGGTTTTCGTGGTGTTGAAGAGTCATTTGGAAATCTGAGGGGCTGTTGCCATTTATTAAGTCAACCTAAGCTACGCTTTGTTGGAAAAGATGTTTAAACAAGTTGCCTCCTCGAAATGACGTCAACTAACACTCCTAACTGTCACCTACTCGTGTCTATTGGATCAGATTTCCACAGTACTGCCCTCCTTTGCCTGTGATGACGTCCTATTGGTGTCATTCCAAACTGTACGTGTACAGGATTGCCATACCTGGCGGAGCCCCTCTCGAGAACCTAGATCATCGAGCGTAGGGTCAGTGGACTCATGAATCTGTTCAAGTAAAATCGCATGACAGCTCAAGCACTTGCCACTTGGCTTCATGGAGGCCAGCGAACTGCCAAGTGGCGGCGCCGTAGCATTGCTGCCGGGAATGGGATTGAGTAGGGGGTGGGAAGGAGGAAATGTATCTGATTTCCTAGCCGAGCTAGTATTCATGAAACCTAGGTTTAGGTCTTAGAGCCTAACCCGGCTATCTGAAGGTTCGCTTACGTTTAAGGCCTGGAGCCCAACCTCGCTATTCAAAGACTTATAGTTAGGTATGTGAGAGAAGGTAGTGTTAGGCATCACAAGGCCAGCACTAGCACGAAGTAGTGATGTATAATGGGACTGTTGGTAGGACGAGGACCTAGCTATTAGATCGAACCCCGAGGTCCATCGGTGAGCGAGAGAGCAGGTAGTCTTTCGAGATAGCCTAAGCAGTGAGCCGACAGGTGAGCTTATCTTCCCCTAGTTCTAGTCCGTTAGCGAGGGCTCTCGATTGAGCCGGGCTATTGAAGCGGGCCTAGGTCCCTGAAGTGGCAGATTGAAGCAAAGGTTAGAGAAAACGATTCTGTTGCTTATCTACTTCCAGTCTACAAAGTCGAGTTTGCTCTTTGTCCGCCCTTTTTAAACTTTTAAAAAAAGAAACATGTCACCCTAAGTGCTTCCTCGCCGAACCTCCTTTAAACGTTATCCGGAGCGTCCTGCCCAGGGTTTGCCTCTTCATAGTGCATTCGCTTCACCAGCCGAAAGTATCCAGCAGCCAAGGCCGCACCGAGAGCTGGCCCAACCCAATAGATCCAATGATACCTGGGGAAGTCCGTACCAGCAACAGCGCAGCCAAAACTGCGGACGGGGTTCGCAGAGCCACCAGTGACGAATACTCCTGCGTAAACATAGTGTCAGATATCTGTATAGGATCTGGTGCTCAACTGTGCAACCAACGAGGGAGTATACTTACCAGGGATCAAAGCTACAAATAAGGCAAGCCCAATGCCGATGGGCGCAATGAAGGTATCTCGAGACTTTTCAGCAGCCAGCATCAAAACAACAAAAATCAGCTGAGCTGTGAAGAACATCTCCAAGAACACGCCTTTCGCAATAGAAGTATAAGGTCCGAGTACTGTGTTGGCCTGCGCCACTGACCCTGGGAACATCGCATCGACAAGACCACCCGCGCACATGGATCCGAGTAGCTGTGCAGGGACAAGGAACGCCGCGCGCAGCCAAGGGAGCTGTCCTGCTATGCATAAACCGAACGTGACCTATGGCACTATAGTCAGACTTGAGTCTTCGTTATAACAAGGAAGAAGTGTTGTTTACTGCTGGATTAAATAATCCTCCGCTGATCCGGTAGAAAGCCCAGACGTTGACCAGTAGAGAAAATCCGTACGATATTGCGATCCAAATGTCCGTAGTACTTGCCAAACCACCATTGACAGCAGGATATGGTGATTGGAGAACAGCCATCATGTTTCCAGCATAGCCAAAGTAGAGGAAAAAGAATGTCCCAACGAACTCTCCTGATGCGGCGACCAGGTGAGCATTGAATGTGCTTAGATGACGTCGTGGATGGCCTGGATCATCATGCCCATGTTTCTCAGCGGTAGGACCCATTTGTCTCTATAATCAATGCTCCTTGGTTAAAAAAGTCTTTTAGTGCTTGATGCCGGGGCAGGAATTAGTTTCTAACGTCAACAAAGAGGTAAGGGTTAAGATGGGTTTATATTTATCGAGAGTTAGATACGTAGTACTGTCAACTAAGTCTTTATATGTATAAAGCGTCCCGGAGATAATTCTCCTGTTATGATGCGTATAGCTTGGGGTATGACGTATACAAAACTGTTCTCTGGAAATCAGTGTGGCCGCCACATTGGATCAAAGAGTTAATCATGATAAGCTTATTGTCGCCCATGACATTAAGCGTGCCCCTAGTTTATGCGCCAACCTCATTTAATGCAAAGACCCTCAATAATCACTAAAGCCACATTTGAGTAAAATGTTTTACTATTCATGCTGTTAAAAAGTTCTGATAGGTTAATTTGGGCATTGAGGACGTTCTTCAATCTTCCGGTTAAAACATCAGGGACTTGGTGGCCAAGCTCGCGTGCCTCAAGCGCGGAGGAGTATCGTCAAGGCACGATAGTGGAAGCATGTCTGTATCCTAAATATGAACCAAAGCTGTTTTCGCAGCAACTAGTCAAGTGGAGTCCAAAAGTTCTCAGTTAATATTCTCGACCCTTTTGGAACAATCCCAATACCGCCGAATCCGAAAATTGACACGCTTCTCAAGCATGGTATGTATTACTCGTTTTTGCTACGCATTGCATTAGCTCATCACTACTTTACCTAGGCGTTGATAGCCTTCGCGCGGCTACGTCTTGACGTCTTAGAAGGTGGGGCTTCGCGTACAGAAACCGCAATGGCCAAAATTCGGTTTTCGAACCCTACAGTAACAGGGTGTTAGCTAAGGGTATCGATTTCGGCAGCTTAACGAGGATTTCTGATTGCCATGTCGAAGAAAATCTCCATTACAGACTAAATAGTCAGGCATTTGATATAATTTTCTTGAAACTTCCAGGCTATCTACTACTATTGCCTGAGCTTCCTTTATACCTTCTTCGCTGTCCAGGATATACCTCTTTACTATATCTAAACCACAACTCGTTCCTCATAACTTCAGTATATGCTATACCATAATCGCTCGGCGGTTGTACAAGGCGTGTTGCTGTAATTAGTCTGAATGAGGCGGTTGCCAATAACCTTGGGAGACGCCTGAATATCGTCATGTGCGTTTCTTATGATGCATTTCATCGCATTGAAGTCACTCACAGTGTGAGTGAGATGGTGAAGCCTGAAAAATATTGGAATCCGAAATGCATCGCTGTCAAAGACGGATATCCTAATGCGTGAGATGAGTTCGATATTCCATCAAAGTCAGCAAAACCCAAAGTGTGAGGTCTCATTACTTCCTCCAGCCGACGCTCCAGATAACATGAGAAATGTCACGGGCGGTGTTAACCGTGTTGATAACATGACCAAGAATACCGTCCGTCGGAGATACTCCTCCCTCCTCGTAGGGTATGAACACGCCAGAAGAAGTCCTTCGCATACCCGCAGGCGCTTCACAAAGGCTTTCCGAAAAGAGGGACCGGGAAAAGCCGCTGTTGGCATCTTCAGCGGGCGATAATGGCCAGCCTGTGCCGGGGCTCAGCAGTACATCGAGGCTGTCATTATCCCCTTCTTCACCAATGAATAACATGGGGGACTTCTTAGCAGGTCGAAGAATATCTTGCGACGGAAAGGGTATGATAGGGCTTCGAGAGTGTTTTCTAAACGTCCCCCGTGGTTCTGGAGTGTCTTCCCGGTATTTGAGGGTGGTGGACGGAAGCATGACAATCGTCTCTCCTTTAACTGGCTTTGACTCAGAAGTCTTCCGTTGAAAGAGCAGTGATTTCCTTGCCTTCGTGCGCTTCACCATTACGCCATCGTCTGTGTCACTATCATCGCCGCAAGGGCCGGTGTCCAGCTCGTCATTATCGTGATCGACGCCCTTAACTTCGACAGCAATGCATTGTTCGACTCGATCGTTGAAGCGGGTGTGCTTTCGCTCACAGTTGGGGGATGTGATCCCAGAGAACTCTGTGAATGTATTGGCACTACTGCTTTTTCCACCTAGTCGTCGTTGAGAAAATGGGTGAGAGGGATTGTCGGTCGATGAACGGCTCATATGAGAGCCTAAGATATCTCTGTTCTTCTTGATTTTGACAGAAGCTGTAGCTTCCTTGAGTAGTGAAACTATTGATAATGATACCTGGAGCATCTCTCCAGACATGCTCCGCTTCTTCAGGATTGGCCTCTTATCGAGGTTCGCGCGTGAATCGGTTCTGGGCAATGGTACCTTAGAGAGCTCGGTTTGGACAGAATTAAGTGTATTTGGTACCGAGTGCAGTGGGCCATAAAGCCAGGTTATATCGTAGTCCTTGAGCCTTGGAGATGTAAGTATTTCAATCAAATAGCACGTAAATTCCAGGAATACAAACCAATTGAGCATATCAGGGGAAATTGTTTTCAGATTGTTCTTGGCCCTAGCCCACGTTCTCCAAACAGCATTTTCTAATCGTATGCTGTTGGGCAACTCTCCTCGTCGCATCACAATGTATCGCCCCGAGGACCAGATATCCTCCTCCCTCCAATTGTGGGATAGGTAGTCAACCTGGCGTGAGGGCCTGCTAGAGACAGCCATGTCATCCTTGGTATGTTCGCCATGATCTGGTATATCAGGCCTTACGGTATCGTGAGAGGCTTCTGAGCTTGCGTGATCTGCGGGTGATATCGTGTAAGAGTCGCTACTTCGAGAACTTGAGGACGTTTCTGGGCCATCATCGGAATCAATTTCCGGATGGACGTGGAACTTTTCCTGCGCGAAAGAAGGAAACATGGCATGGCATTCAGGTGGGTTTGTAAGGCTGAGAGCGTCGTCGCAGTCCAAAGCACCGAAGAGATTGGTTGCAGGGGTGAACACGAAACAAAGGTCGGCGGAGTTGGAGTGGATTGTAGGGGGAAGCAGAGGAGTCGAGGAGCAGCTAGGATTGGGGTTATAGAAAAAGCCAACACAGGAGACGGAGAAAAATGCTGGGGATTGGGAAATAACTTTGGACTGGAAGTGCGAGCGCCTCAGGGAGCACGCGGCCAAGTAACTGTTGTTACGAGAGGGGAGAACAGCCCTGTTGAAAGGCGAAGGGACGTCCACAGATGGGACCTTTTTAACGCTGCTGCAACACCCGGGAATGAAAGTCGAAGGGGAGCTCGTGATTAGAGACTCATGAGACTTGCGCCCGCTGCCTTGATATTTGTGGTGGTTACATTGGGCGTTCGACCTTGACGGTGGGGTGATCGTTGATCCCCTTGCTACATGGAAGATCGGGGGGGAGGAAGGGAGGAAAGGAGGTTGAGATAAAACAAATAAACGAAAATAAAAGGGACGACACAGATAACTTATAAGAATGAAGTAATAAGAGGCGGGAATGGTAGGATAAAGCTGTGGGAAGCGCTAAACAATGAAGAACGGAACATGGAGTGGGGGGTAAGGAACGAGTCGAAGCGCAAATGTAGAATAAAAGCCAAACAGAACGAATGGTATACGATCAAACGCCAAAATGAAAGTGGCCGGTGAGAGGAAGTGGAGGGCGTAGAATAGAGAACTTTTAAACGGTGATGAGGGAGAGAGGGAGTGCGAGTTAGAGTGCGAGTTAGAGTGCGCAGTATGAGACAGATTGTAAAGGCGTGTACGGATTACCCCTAGCGACCAAGGACGGGATTGCTCCTTGGGTTTCTCGAGTTCTTTGGATTTTCCAAGCGGAAGAGACGGCTGGCACGTCCATGCAGAAGACGTGCAGGCTTACAGAAACTGGCAATGAATGGATATCGGGCAAGTTCAAGGATCGAAAAGCAGCCCATTGATCGTCTATTCTCAATTGGGACTAGAATTCTCGTAGGTGGTGAATCCCACTATACTGCAACTGGGCATCAGAAGAGTACAGCATGCGGGAGACATCGAGCAAGTCGTGATGCGATACAAGTTCGGCCTTTCCCAACTCGCAATTCTCGTGCTTTAGGTTTCACTTCGACTTTACCTAATGATAATACTCCTTGGCGAAATTTAAACTTTCAAGCGGTAGGTCCACCCTCCTCTTACCCTGAGGCATGAGTCCCGATGCTGGATTCGAGACAGCCAGGGTGCAACCCCCGCCCCCTGGGGTTGTGATACAAAGGACTGGAGGTAGGAAACTCGAAATTTCAGGAGGCGACTCCTTAGCGCTCACTATCCGCGGCGGATCGACTCGGCAGGACACCGTATGCCGAGTCCCGGCGCTGACATGATGTTACACAGAGGCAAGCAAACCCGTCAGTGGCGCGGGGAGACAAGCCGGAATCGGGTCAACTTGTGTCACGACGCCAAAGCGGGTTATGTTTCTGTGGGATGATGAATACCGTGCGCAAGCCTTATCGCAGGTTATCAAGTCTTCCACGGGAATATCCTAGCTATGCTAGAGAAGCCAAATAAAAACAGGAGATGTGCTTAGTGCTCGGCCTGGCGGCGCTTGGAAGCATAACTCCAAAATTACAACATCCTTATTTATGTGCCTGCATTGAATCATCGCGTCCGGCGTCTTACTTCCAAAATCTGGTGCTATGACCGGTGTGGGGTTATCTGACCGTTATGGTAATGGGCCGCTAAGGTTGTGCCATTCTGGCCAGGGTGCTCAGTTCTTTACCATCAATAGGCTGGTCTGTGCGACTTTAGGATGGACGTGCTCCGTAGTGGAAACCTGGAGCAGCAGCCACATTCCTCAGTCAAGACACATACCACAGTTAAATAACGAAGCTAACGTTATTCTTGCCCTTCAAGCGCTTCAAAATGACACAAAATTGAAGGTGCATCGCGCTGCTACAATTTATGGTGTCTCAAACACGACCTTGCGTGCTCGACGGGACCGCGTCCGTGCACGAGGCGACTGCATACCTAAATCTCGAAAATGAACTGAGCTAGAGGAGGGGACAACTGCCCGACATGTTCTCAATCTGGATACACGATCATTTCTTCCCCGCCGTCGCGGTATGGAAGATATGACAAATAAACTGCTCGCCGGCCGCGACTCGCCTCCTGTCGGCAAGCGCTGGGCTTCTTAGTTTGTTAAGCGACAATCGGATTTAAAGACGCGCTGTTTTCGCAGATACGACTACAAAAGGGCCAAATGTGAAGATCTATAGGTTATTCGGGCTTGGTTCACACTCATAGAGGACACAATCGCGAAATATGGCATTGACGCGTCAGATATCTGTCCATTTGAGCGGCACAAGCCTCCAGCAGGTCCCTCGCCCCACATGCCTTAAGCACTCACACCAGTACAAGCGGGGTACGAGAGGTTCGTCAAACAACAAATTTCCTGCAAAACACCATATAAATCAGCCTCGATTGAAACATGAATTCCTTATCAATTCCAGATACTTTACAGAATAGCTATGACTTTGATGATCACACTTTCACACGCATTCACAGCGTGGGGGTGAAGACCCACCGGGGTGCCTATTTTTCCGGCCGAACAAGCCACAGCTCTATCCCTTTCAACATAGAATATCGTGATTTTCATATTAGCCCTCTGTCCCAGGAACCACTTGAACTCTTCCAGCTTCTCATACCTATTTCCCTTATACAGCCATGGATCGAATACACTAATAGCTGGGTCGCCCATCTCATCGAAAATAGCATTATTGACAACTGGAATACCCCTATTTCTAAGCACTCGAGAATCCTCCAGTGGGAGGGAATCTACACCACAACAGCATACGTATAGCTTGGTGTTATGATTTACCTAGGGATCCATAGGGATACATCAATAAAAGACCACTGGCGTGGTCCTAGCCTAGGAGTTCAACGCCCTCTCCACTCGATCACGAAGTTCATGCCCTTACGCAAGTTTCCGCCGATCACGCGTTATCTTCGTACCTTTGACTAAACCAAGGTCGATGTGAGGGATGAGGGGGATCTTCCGAAGGTATTCCAAGCGGCCAAGCCTTGGTCTGATCATATACAAAAGGTGTCTACACAGTTCTTTTATCCCGGGACTAATCCCGCTGTAGATGAGTGTGTGATATCTTTTACAGGTAGGAGCAAAGATACAACCCTCTTCAAGAATAAACCTACACCAGTCGGCTTCAGAGTTCAGGTTATTGCGCAGCACGGCTACTTTCTGCGGTGGCTTTGGCATGTGAAGGGATCATCATACACTGCTATAGTTGTTAAGCTGCCTCCACCAAAGCCGCAGGGGAAGAAAGGAAAGTCTAAGACCGTCGTGGCCCTCAGCAATACACAGAGAGTTTTCTTTCACCTATGCAATATGCTGCCAAAGTAGACATATCACTTCTTTATGGATAACCTCTTCTCCTCGCCAAATCTCCCCCATGCCCTTCGCGAGGCAGGCCACGGGGCCACAGGCACAGCACGCCCAAATTCCGGCATCAGCAAGGAGCTAAAAGAGGCCAGGGAAGGAAGAAGAATCGCACAGGGAAGGAGAAAGACACTGGTAATATTGAAACACAGCAAAAACACATACAAAGGAAGATCGACCATGTCAACAGGGACGTCAAATCAGACTACCTAGCTTGCAAAGGCTTTAAGCAAGGATAGCCCTGAGCTTTTAAGAAAAGAAAGAAAAAAGAAAGCTATTTACAGCCTCTCGATGTCGGATGTTTTGGCCCGCTCAAGCAAGCACACGGGCGGCAAATTGAGAAGACAATGTGAGCGAGCACTGACAAAACAAAATGGGTTGATTGTGTTGTTGTTAATTCTAAGTTGTATATATCCGAGAGGAGCACAGCTCCTTACATAGTGTCCACATCCCAGTCACTAGCAGATCGTACCACCTTAATCACACGGTCTTAACAAAGGCTACCTCGTCTTTGACCACGATGAGGAGTGGCGAGATCAGGGTTCCATCTGCATTGACGCCCAGGCCGGTGGTATGCACCAAATGATGTATGCGGCTATCTTTCCCAGCGGCAACCCGACAGAGGGAGATATTGTAAGCCTCAGACTCAGCATTCACGGTGTCACTGAGACTGCCCTAAGTGTAGGTAGAGTTTCGATACCGGAGATAAGGCTTGAAGGAGTGGAAAAGCGAATACAGAGTACTACGAGGGCGATCTCCTTGTGTGTAAGGTTGGACAGTGGCATCCTCCTAGTGGCATTTTGCCCAGCTACGAGTCTGCTGATCTAGATTGTGACTTTTCGTGCTAGCAGGAGATTGAGGCGCGAGAAGTAGCCGTGTATATAAAGATATTAAAATATGTTGATTATTACTGACTTTGGCCAATCTGACAAATTGAAACGCCAGCTTTTCCCCACTCTCCCGGCATAAAGCTCATAGCTTGCTCTGGTCCGGAAACTTGCGCAGTATATCAGCCAACTTGTCCATAGGCGCGGCCATGAGACCCATGACAGTTTCGAACAGTGGCTTCTCGCCTGCCCTGGGATGGCTGCGTGTCGGCACAAATTTCTTTGTGCGATCGAACCTTCTCGCCAAAAACTCCGTCTCCTCACCCTGGGCCTTAAGCGACTGTTCAAGAGCAGGCAAATCAATCTTCTCCTCCTCCTGGATGTGCTGCCAGAGCAGGGCCCAGAGTTCCTTGAGCTTGGGCACGTAGGCTGGATCCGTGGATTTCATGTTCTGGAATTCTTTGAGAAGTTCCTTGACCTAATGCAAAGTTATAAGCTTTTCTTGATCCATGGTTCATTCTCGATCCTACCTTGTGGTGTTTCTGACGATCGCTGTCTGCCATCTCCTGACCCTTGGGGCCCATGTACTTCTCAAAAGCAGGATAGACTACGAGCTCCTCACCGATGGAGTGGCGCACAAGTTCCCAGACAAACTGGTTCCCAAGGCATTGTTGATGGTCGTAGTCGGTAGAGTTTATGACCTCAATGTAGTACTTTTCGAGCTCGTGGTGGTCCTGGATGATAGCATCTGAGATGGCCGATGATAACGCGGCGGTCTGGACTCGCATGAATCTAGGCGAAGCACGAAGGACTTGCGGCCGGAGAAGGGTTCGGAGTTGGGGAGATACGAGGGCGCGCATGGACGACATTTTGAAGAGATGAATAGACTCGTTCGAAATATCACATCAAGGTGGTTCTGATACTGGCTGCTCTACTCATGTACCCGTTTGGTCTTGCCAACATGACGCACGGATGATGAGCTACATGCTATCAGGGATGTCTCCGCAGCGACAGTTGACGCTCAACACAGCGATGGATGACGGACAGGGCGTAAAAATAATGTTGTGGTGCTACCCTTGGGACATGAGGACCAGCCACTCACAGCAAGTCATTTTCGTTGCTCTCATATCATTCGGCGTGGGCCGGATGGAAAGCTCCTGCCGCACCAGGTCGACAGATCGGCGACGTCATATGCTTTGGGTACTGGGGCGAGTCATACAGACACAGCTAGCTGTGCCAATAATATCTGTTATGTAAGAGGCATGCGTGGCCTTATTTCAATCCCTTCAATTCAACGATCAACAGCTTCTGCGATACCAATTCAACTTACCGTGCCTTTATTTATCTACAATGAATCCAATTGACGATTCTCGTTACTTCCCTTATGACGCCCTTCCTCCTGAAGGCAAATTCAGCTATGAAGCCTCGATGCACCAAAAGTCCAACAATTCGCCAATGCCGGCGTTGCGCCAAAGGAGATTAGATCCTACTTACGTATGAACTCAGATACGCTTGCTAGGCAGCAGTTTATCTACAATTGCATTGCACGGGGCAAATGAGATCTTACTAAAGGTCAAAGCAATATGCGTACCCTTGCCGATAAGCTTAACAATGAGAGCTTCTGGAATCAAATATGCCTTGACGAGAGTGGCAGAGTTACAGCAGTACTATTTGCACACCCAAGATCACTACAATACCTCAAATCATATCCGAAAGTGCTTCTATTGGACTGTACATACAAGACCAACCAGCACAAGACGCCTCTTCTTGTCATAGTCGGTATTGTTGCTTGTCACACGATCCTTCTATGTTGCATCTGCATCCCTTAGTGATGAGAAACAGAATGACTTCATCTGGGTCCTTGGGCAGTTACAGGGTATATATGAGCTTCATGGAGTAGCTCTTCCATCTGTGATACCTACAGATCGCTGCCTTGCTTGTATGAATGCCGTTTCTTCTTGTTTCCCTGAGTCAACCTTATTGTTATGCTTATGGCATATTAACAGAGCAGTTTAGACATATTTTATGCTCGGGTTTACTCAAGATAAGAACGACCCTTAAATGCAGGAAAAGTGGAACGAGTTCTACGACACCTAGCATAATATCGTGGCCTCAATGACTAGGATATCTATAACGAGAGGCTTCAGAACCAGGGCTGCCGTCAGATCAGATTAACAATCAGNNATCAATCAGATCAATCAATCCAAATCAGATACAGAGTTTCATAGGATCAATCAACTCAGATACAAGCGTCTATACACGGCAGGTTGATAAAATTATGCTCCAAAAGTCTGTGAACACCCCACCCTGTAGCAACTCAATTACTTCAACGACGATAACTTCATTTATTCACAACTTATTCAAATAAAATCCAATGATAATATAATATATATCATTTTAATTGCCAGAATTTTCTCTTTAATATTTTGTATACCAACCCTTTGCACGAATGCAGGCATCAAGTCGGCGGGGGAGTGAGTTAATCAGCACGTTAATCTGCTCTGGTGTAATTCCTGCCCACGCCAACTTGATACATT
>NJCR01000520.1:5819-19026 GCA_002234235.1 Fusarium hostae | reverse complement strand
GATCGATTTCGAAGCTTGCTTGAAACTGGATTGTTCAAACCCTCCGTACCATGGCGATGTTCTAGACCGCGGTGTAATGGCGAAAGTACTCACGGTCTAAGCCCTTCCTTGTCTAGCCTGACACACAAGGTAACATCGCCTCGTTTCTTCGGTACGTAGTAAGTCCATCTCCTCGGAACTACAATCATCAAGGGGAAAATAAAATTTATCACAACAGGTGGTTCAATAACATCAACAAAGCACATGCAACCTAAAATCAAAGGGTACATTTAAGTATAGTTAAAATTCCCAGGATTAAGGGCTAAAACTGGACCTTGACTAGGAGATTTATAAACATTTCTATTGACGGCCACAGACCAAATATTCACCAAGAACCACGACTAATATGCACGCATTGCTTATCCTCGAATATGTACATTGGCTATATTACTATTACGATTAGGATTAAGTAAGAGCCAGCTGTGGTCTTCCTGAGAATGTAATCAATAATCATTCCAGATTGAGGTTTCGAAAATACGCAAAAAAAACATATGAATATCTAGCATCTATAGTCGCAACAAGTTATCAACTTCATCCAGACGGCGCGCGATATATCATCTTAGAATCCATGCTCCTAGCCGTTTTGGACTCGAAAGACTTGATATTAGATCTTGGAATAGCGGTGCATCGAGAGCCAAGCTGCACAGGGTTAGACAGACTTTTCAAGTATAGACGCGGACAAAGACGCGCGGTGCAGGTACGCTCTTCTTCATAGCTTTCATCTAATGTTAGATGTAAAGGAGGAAGGTCTTCCTAGAAGTGTGAAGTTAGCGCCTTAAGAGTTCCCCTGGACCTTGGGTAGCATTTCCAATGAGATAAAATTGTAACATCAACCATCAGGAGTCATCTTTATGTCACTTGTCTCCTTTATGCCAAACATGACTTGTTAATATAACTGTCCATATGCTGTAGCTGTAATCTTCGACGGGGACAACATCCGGGGTCTTTGTTGATGGTCAAACTGCTAGAGCTCTCACTGTTAGCAAAAAGCAAGAAAAGTGGCTGCCTTCGCCTCCGGCCGACTCCGACCCTCCTACGGCAACCGCTAGGCGATCAAAGTTTAACAGTGATCGGCGGTAAGTGGTCATTTAATACCAGGACGCAACCAATGGCAATATGTCATATTTCAGACTAGCACTAAACATTACACTTGCAGAATACATGTCAATAACCTAATCCCAAATGGTTTATTCCTACTGTCTCAGGAGGCCAAAGTTTAGCCAGTTACATCACAGCTAGCCGGGAGTCTCTTGGTAATGTAACCCTAAGCTTAGAGGTAGTTCATAGTAATATACTTCGTGGCTTGCAGCATCATATGGGGGTACGGATTAGAGCATAGGGAGCGGGGTTATACGTATCCCAGAATCTGGCAGGTCGTTGTAGGCTGGTCTCCTGGGTCTGCGGGCGTTAATTCTGGCCGAAGCTGACCAGAAAATCATCGACGCGACACGTCAAATGACATCCATGTGGATACACACCAGTTTCAACTGCCGAGGTAATTTAACGAACTAACGAAGATGGCTGAGTGTAGTACATTATTTACATGTTCCAGGCAGATAGCTACTGCTAGTGATACAGTATAGAGGGGTGGGAGTGAGGAGTTTTGAGATAAAACGGAGGAGTATTAACGCGGAGCTTGGCTTCTAGATATTTATTATGACTAATCTACTTGCCATACCTCATGTCAGGTTGATGAAGCGCTTGGGGTATTGCGCCGAAGTAGCCCGCCTCGATATACTCTATCTTGATGACATCCTTATCATACATAGTGCAAATGTTTGAGGAGCTGGTATTGCTGAAAGGAAGGACCGAGGTGGACATGCTGGTTTGGATATTTCCAGCACTATAGTCGCCTGGTGATGAGGGGGTCGAGATGTTGGAGGGGATGGCGCAGGAGATGGTGCTCGCCAAGGATTCGCAGTTGTTAGACAGGATGTATTGTTGGTTATAGTCGTGGTGGCTGTTGTAGTCCCTCGAGAACGGTGCTCTGTGAGTGCTAGGAATGGCATCGCTACCAATGCTTAGGTTGCCATTGCAAACTGTTGTTGTTGTTGTTGTTGTTGTTGTTGAGAACTTGTCGGGAAATAAAAGTTGTTGTGCAGTTGGACCTGGTTCATGGCAAGATAACGAGGCAGTTGGCGCGCCCATAATCTCCTTGAGTCGAATCAGCTCTCTCTCTATAGCCGTATTCCGGCGTAATAAATCTTGGATGGTCTGATCACGACTTTGGTTGCTCTTGAGCTCCGCTAGCTCGCGCTCTAGCCGCTCTATATGCTCTTTGGTGCGGATACGTATCGCCCTCTGGGCCTCTCGATCGTTGGCTCTCTTGCGGGCGAGCTGTTCAGGAGTAAGGGTAGAAACCCTTCTGGTTTCTAAACAACGCTATATTAGTATGATAATAATAGGTTGCCCTGCTTTCCTTCGCTTTATTTCTGTTCAATACAATATATCGTAGATCCATAGCATCAGACTAAAAAACAAATAAAGAGAATAGGCAACTTACTCTTTCGCTTGGGTTTCGCGGGCTCTGTTGATAATGATTGGATCATGTTCATTGTGTATGAAGAGGCAGAAAGTCGACTAAAAGATGCTGGCAGGCGGGGCCAGCGGTATTAAATATCCTATTTCTTCTTGTTCTGTCTTTGTGCGAGTGTATCTCTCTTCTCCCAAACTTGTAAAGCCACCTGCATGGCGATGGTAGACCAGTAGTATCCTCCATGTCCCAAGCCTCCAAGAAAATCTACGCAAGGGAGGGTGTGTGAATTCGACGTGCCTCAAATCCCGTCCTTAAGCCCTTCGGGAGACTTCCAAAGGCCTCGACTCCAAATATCTACACCATCATTTTAATATTGTGTTCGTGGACGATCTATCGCAATCTTAGACGATTGGGGTTAGGACTAGCTTTAGCGAGATCTGCACTCTAAAAAACCGACATCTCATTAAGTTTTTATGACAGTCGGGATGTCTCAAATCGAAAACCGAGAATGCACGCCAGACCCGCAGAAACGGTGACAGGCATGTCAAATTTTGTCTGGCTAACGTCTCGTCTAACAAGCCGCCATGACTGTGATAAGGAATGAGACATGTGGGCATCAATTTTCGCAATCTCGGCGTAACTCAGAAATAACCAATCAGATTACTCCTGTGCCAGGCTCCCGGTACAAGGGATGGACCAAACCCATTCAAAAACAAGAACTTACAGGTTACAAGGGTCGGAAATGTATGAATATGGTTCCGTACTGTATAACTAAAGGAGAGAAAAGTCCCCCTGGTTATCCTGATGTGGTGCTAGGGTTTTATGCAACTCAGGCGCCCAATCTTTTATACGTTGGGTTTCTCTACTAGCTCTCTTTGGATGTTGTACATGAACAACCGTGTTTGGACTAGGGCAATGCCGTCTGGGCACGGAGAATCACGTCCTAACAAGCAATCAGTTCCATTTACCCTATATTGGTGCTACTCACTCCCTAGGCTAAGCCAGCCCCCACATTTACCCCATACCTCCACCAACTGGCTGGTACGCTACACATGCAAATGACCTACATTGTTCTTGCTTCTGGAAACGATTGGCATGCCTCCCCGTTTTTTTTTTCACCTCGTTCCCATACTCATACTGGTTCGTTCTTTAAAACACCGCGCACGATGCTCGGACCGGACTCTCACGACTGTTTTTTCATTCATCGCCGCTATACCACTCACTATCTGAGTTGAACGCGTAGGTGGTACATGAACGTTTCAGCTGTCGATTGCAGTAACTTAGGGTTACCTCTATGCAGAACCATTAATTAGGCAAATAACAAAGAAGATTTCTATACGGCTCTATTCTCCTATTTCTATTTGAATTTATTAAGTCCTAGATTGATTATGGCTAGGGGATAATGTAGACGTACAACGGTACGAAAATCCATTCTCGGCGATTGGATAAAGATTGCCATATTTCTGTCCCTCGGCCACGGAAGTTTCCGTGTGGCAACCACGCTAGCACCAGACGGGATTTTGCGCAAATAAGCTCAGAAATAATGTCTCCGGTGACAGGGCGCCCCCGAAGCTAGGGCTGCACCAGACGAAATGGGGATAAGGGAGGAGGGACTGTGTCTCAACGGCCCAGTGCTGGGGAGCTGTAGTAAGAAGCTCGCGATAATGAAGACGTCCGGAATCACCTAATCGTACTATAATAATGGCATGTATCTCAGAACTTGGCCAGACGCCGACTCCGCTGATTATTATTGAATGGAAAACACTAAAACGATTGTGGTTTTCTGATGAACCTACCTTTCTTGATAAACAGGACTTTACGGCGAGTGGGAAAGGCTGGAATAATGCCAACATCGCGTAAGATGGCTGAAAACAATATTCATTCCGGAGACAAAACTAGCAAGGAGATAAAGTACTGTTATTATTGACGGTTGCGGGTGCCATGCTGGTGATGGCATTATGTTTAAATGCTGTGCTACCGATGCTTGTCTTCTTGTTCTAGTTCCTCACTCCTCTCTTGTCCTATAACCGCTCGACGTTGCCGTCTTTGAGCCTGTGGAGAATGAGGATCGCCGAGAGATCTCCAAGCTAGCTGGCCTCGCCGATTACCGTACACAGGCAAGATCACATTCTTACAATGCTACAGTGAAGCTAGGAAGGCCAGAATAACTTAAAAAGACATCAAGACAGGTTGAGCAACGTCAGGTTATGGTCAATCAATATGGCAAAGCCTTTAATGAATCCGATGACGGGCAAGCCAGCATGCCAGCCGCCCACGCTACCGAAGAAATGGCATGCCTATCTAAGAACATTTTCTTAACCCCGTTTGTATTAAAGCTGCTACATCTCGCGGAAGTAATGTTACCTCCGCGCGGAAGCTCGGTCAATCACTTCGCCTATTCCTCACTAATATCGGCGAGGGATTAGACTGTTAAAAACCATGATGAGTAGTCACGATCTTGTACTAGGTCTTCTAGAGTATTAATTAGAGGAGCTACGCCCAAAAGCGGAAGAAGGTTACCTATGGTAATAATGAGAAGATTGCTAAAGTCCCAGATATTCTAAAGGCACGTGAGGAGATATAGAGGCATCTTGATCCGCCCAACGCCTCGAAACGGGTAAAAAAACCAGGATATGGGTTTTGAATGGCAACTAGAACCTCCAAATGGCGCCAAAATACCTACATATTGAGTGGCTGTGACCATATAATCGAGATATGCTTAAAGCGATCTCTCTAAATGATGTTCTTGAATTGGGTGGCCAGCAAATAGGGGCGGTTAACTAATGGAGGTTAGGGGCTGTACGTTGCGGCAAGAAGGGAAAGGTCAGATCTAACACTAATTAGATCCTCAATTAACAATCTTATCTTGGACAATTAAACAGGTGAATCCATTCCCCAACCGGATTATTGCCATTAGCATTATTAATAGTTTCCAGATAGCGGCTTAAAAACCCCATTTTAGGTGTCAAATTTCCGTTACTTAGGTGATTTATATAAAGTATATGTAAGCAAAAAAGTGTTAGAAAAACAAGATACAGCAGCCTTACGGCAAGATCATGCCAAACTAATAGGTCAAGCATATCTTGATGAAGTGTACCACTGGCCTTAGCACTCTTTTCTTTATCTTAGGAGAGAAAATCCAAGGCAGTTAAACTCTTTGCATTCTTTAAATATGGGGAACACCGTGAGGTATGTAGATTTATTCCAAAACAGTGGTTCAAAGCTAGTAACAGTATCAAACCGCACTATCTGGCTTGTAGGGATATCCGAGTCATGCGCAATAAGCTTCAGCTCCTGGGCAAAATCAACTCCAATATAGCAGGAAAAAAAGAGAAAGAAAAAAAACACTTCAGGTAGTAGGCCAGATACCTCCAAAATTGCTTGAGATAAGCTCTTCAGCTTGCTCATCTGGAAGGTCCCCCGCGTATAAGAAAACTCTACATACTTCTTCCAAAAAGGAATTTGAAACCACACAGTTGCTCTTTATTCCGGTGCAAGTGGCTTACCGAAGGAACCAATGGGCCTATATAATACTGAAAATTGACTTAGCGATAGTCAAATTGCACCTCGATTCCTAGAACAGGTCTGCATACCTCCTGGCTCCCATGAACTAGCGGCTTTTGCGGAGAGCCGACGGTTGCGCCGCTTCCATGCAACTCTCGCCATCTGATCAAGCAATCAGAGAAGCGAGGCAGTGGAACCTTTGTCGAGACACCATAAATCTGACTCATTTGATTGTAGGCCCTAAGTGTCAGCTGACACTCAAACTTCATGATGTTCTTGATGGAATCGGACCTCGACCTATATCTACAATACTCAAGCACGATATTCCAGGAAGATCAAAATATAATAGAAAACTAGAAAGGCACAACTCTGCCTGTGGGACAAATACACCGCTTTATGCATCAAATTTCGTTTATGCTTGATATCTTTGACTTGCGCGTATGGAATGAAGTTCTCATTCATCTGGAAAACGCGCCATCGAATCTACCGCCAGAAGAGCGATAAGAAGCGAGAGGAGATACTCTGAGTTGAAACAAAGGCGACATGAAGAGTGAGGTTGGTAGACACATGCAAAGGAACGATAATAACGTTGATTATGACAGATCAATGACTCTTGATGCCATTAATCGCATTAGCAGCAATTCTTATCTTCTTGAGACTCCCCAAGCTAGTGGGTTCTGCACCTCCAACTGACGAATCAAACGCCTGTAATACTATATCCAGCTATCGACTTTCACTGTTGAAGATATCGGATGGACGGGATCCTTAAGGTAGTAATGTATAATAAAACTATGTTGATATTATGTCCAATACTTATCGAGGACAACTCCTGGGTATGATTGCTCGTCAAGCCCGGGTGTTATTCTTTTGTTGGGTTCGAAGTCCTGTCTTGGCGGCCACAGCAACCGGACCATAACGCTGCCGTAAATCATCTCGAGCGACTCTACGGTCGATGTAATACCCATCTACCCTTATATGCGTAATCAAACGAGGAGGTGAAGAGTCATTTATCTTCGTTGTTAGCCTAGGCTTCCTTTTTGGCTTTTTCTTCTAAAACCTTGCAGATTTGAGGGATCTGTTTAGTTAACCTTGTCCTACGACCTGAAAAGGAACTGGGACAGTTACAAGTATTCAAGACCCATATCAATTTCCATAGCTAGAATACTAGAGGAGATAAAAGTTGGACCGTGTTATGGACTAAATCCAATGGATGGGCCCTGGACTGCGAGCCAACCACTTTCGGGAACTACAATTTTTATGATGAGCTGAGCTTAGTAAAGGGTCCTTCCTTTTGGTCTAGCTGCTTAGTACGACCATTTCCGTCATTGGGCAAGAATTCTTTATCTCCACTCGATTACGAGATGCTTACTTGGTTTGGGTTTTCCTTCCTATCCTTCGAAAGTGAAATCTATTTATCATCTGCATATTCCACCTCATCGCCTACCCACAGGCACTCTCGACATCATGGTACAGTTTACTGTCTCCACTAAAAAAACTCAAGCTTTGCCTCTCTCAAATGTCGCCAGAGGATCGCCTTCAGGCCTTTCGCCAGATACTTGTCGCCTCGACGCCAGTATTCGTTAGTATAGAATGAAAACGGTCGGATTGCTAATTCCATGTACCCAATGTGCCAATGCAAGATACATTGGTTATATGCCGAAGCGTGGATGAACAACGGGCCAACTCAATTTTCTATCCATTGAATCACTTCTACCTTGTTGACTCCGACATTAAGCGCGAAACTTCGGACCTGAAAGCTTTTCTAGACTTTCTTTCACAAAACTATGCAAGTCAGCTATCCTATATATCCCTCAGCTTTCCTGTAATTCAGGCGGAGCAAGGGCAGCCCGAAGAGTCAAAACTTTCGCCGGATGGTGTACAAACTCTGGAGCTTCTTCAAAAATATTGCACCAAGCTCAAGACCTTGCAACTTGCCGTGCATCCAGGCAATTCGTTCGGTCTTGTCGAAAAGGATCCCGTCGATTCAGGCTCCTTGGAGATTTATTATCAAAGGTCAACGTGGAGTTGAGGCATATCTTATCTCCTCGTTGGAAAAGACTATCATCCGATATATTGACAAACTGGCCCCCGGGGTGGAGAACTTGATGAAAGATCTTAAGTGGGAAGTCGACACAGACAAATATAAGCCTTACTAGTCAGAAAGGCTTGTGGGCATGGATCCCCTGGTACATTACACTATGGCCCTGAAGGGTTGTAAATTTGGATGTCCCGCGATATACCAGGTATTTCTTGCTACCGTGGAATCAATTTATTGCCCTATTGGCCTTAAGGATGCAGCTTATATAAGGTTAATGCTCAAGAAGTTTGGTCACTGATTGAATTGCCTGATTTTATATTACTAACTCTTTGGAGCTGTATTCAACGGCATGAAGAACTTGACGATATGTGGAAATACAAGGCCATCATTATGTAACTAGAATGGTGCACGTTGGTTGGGTGAAAAATGCCTTCATTGCCTCTGCCCCTGTCATCTGCGACAATTCTTCGCGGCAAACCTGTGGATTCAATTCCAACCGAGTAGTGTAGTTCAGTATCAGTTGCCCGCCGATATGCCTAATCTGAAAGTCATCATTACTGGAGGAAAGATAGAATAGAACCGTTTGGAGGGGCACAAAGGCGGGGCAGAATATCGATCCCCTAAGGCGAGCCATATGTCTTCCTTTAACCAGGCGGATAACTGACGAGAAGTGTCATTGACCAAACTCTGCTGCCATCAGCCTATTCAAGACTTTGTCTCCAGTTAAGGGGGGGAATAAAACAGCGGGAAATAGGTGGGAGATCAGCGATTTTTGGTTCAAGCGATTCCGCAGTATCCCCCCTCGAGGCAAGTCTGGGTGCTGTACTGGCTGGACATGGCCGAGATTGTATGGCGGTCGCAGGTGGCGCCAAGGGCCATTCTCCCAGGATAACTTTCCCTCAGGGCAGGTGCGGTCATCAGGTGAATCTGCCAGGGTCGGGATTTGTAAAGTTTAGAGAAATATTAATACAATGGTTTAGGGTTAGGAAAAGAAAAGATAGAATGGCAAAGGGAAACAGGGGATCTTTGATATAGGAGTGGAGAGGAATAAAGATTCTCCGCTTGCAAGATAACTCCATATCGTTAACTGCAGTGGCAGAAATCCCAAACCATATTCCTTACCACTCTTCCAGCAGCGGTAAACCATCTATCCAACAAACTCTCAAACCTATCTTCAAATCTATGTCCAGTTTCCTTAGTACTTACATGCCTTCTTTCAATCAACAGCCCTCTCTTCAGCGCAGTAACCGCCTTTGCTTTTCATCCCAAGGTTCGCGTTGACTTCAAATTCATTCCAGCAAGCCATACACAACATGACCTTATTCATTGGTTGGAAATCACCCCGTTCCAGACCTCTTGATTCACCTTTCAAATAAGATATAGAGGCTTGTCACAAGTGGCACTTGCCTTAACGGCGTCCGTTTCATTTTGGATAGCAGGGTGGCGTATATAGCAAATCTTAACCGTGAGGATTTGAAAATTATGCTCGAAATCAGGCAAAAGGGATGCTGTCTTTCCAAGCTCGGAAGTGCCGCGTGGGAGAATTCAACCTACGCATTGGAGAATAAGGATCTCGGATGAAGCTACCGCCGAAGCCAACGTCGGCACCAGGTTTGCCACCAAGACGGAGAGCTGCAATCACAATGCCGACATCGCTGCTCATTTCAGACGAGCCTCTCGATCTAAGTATGGGCAATCTCTCTATATATATCGACGTAGGCGGACTCAGGAATCTTGATGTATATACCAGCAGAAAGGTCAGTGAGCTTGCTACTGCTTACGCGAACGTTGAGCTGTTTGAGGAACTCGATTCGCAAAGTAAAATCAATGCCACTAGTTATCTGGCGGCTAGGGAGGTTGAGGTCGACGTTAACAGTGGGAGCGGTCTTGATGTGAGAGAACATATTTTGGGAAGCAATCAGGTCTTTCCAGTTGTTGCAATTTGTACAAGATCAATTGTGTCGATCGGCACTACTATCAGCAGCTTTATAACAGAAGGCCGCCAAGTCCCATGCCGGGTAAGAGAATCGCATGATTTATGAGGTACGGCTCTATGATATGGATGGTGCGCGAAATCAGATTGCCCATTAAAGCTCACACGTCAGGAGCAGGTGTCGAGCCGGACGAACCGATATTCCCTCATACAAGCATGATAGTATGGGAGCTTCCAACTTGTATTGCGACAACTCAGCTTAAGTCTATTGTAGTGAAAAATCAGATTCCTCACTTCAAAAGCGGAGGAATAGATTGTGAAATAAACCTAGACAATTTTACAGCCATCTATGCCTACTTGCTTTAGCTGTGGCAATACGTCTCAACATAGGGTATATAGGGAAATTAATATCATCGCTGGATATATTAAGAAATAATGAAATGGCTTGGAAACTGCCAATTAACTTTAGTTCTAGTGTATATAATAGAGATGAGTATGTAGTGATTTAAGGTGGGCTTTTTAGGGGCATGTAAATCGTTGTTCTTTTTGAGTTCATAGTATGCGCTTTTCCACTTTCTTATCCCCGATACTAATCACAGCTCCAGTTAGAGATAGAGCCTTCTTGGACACATTATGCTTCCTCCATTCGCCATCCAATAAGCGGACACGGAAACTCTTTCCCGTGAGCCTCAATGGGTAGGTGGCGTTTAGAGGTTGTTGCGGAAAGACGTGCCTTGATCTGTTGCCGAAGTCTTCTGAGGTTCCTGCCCGAAGTCCCTCTCAAACGATACACTCGGAAGTGCGTAGGTACAATCGTTTTCCTCTTTTTATAGTCAGAATAACTGCCCTTCATACATTGGCGTCTAGCCTACGTCGTCTCGATAAAGTCGTGATATGATTCCTTTGGTTACCATGAGTCGGGGCGCATTCTGAACTTCGAGGCGATGGTTTCTGAGATTACTAAGCTGATAGAATATCTTCAGACGATGCAGTCTTCATATCCCCGTGCGATCCAATCTCTGCCCCCGGAGCTGGTGGATTCAGGACACAGAAGCTTTCTTCTGGATTAAAGTGTTCGCCATCGGGTCAGGAGGAATTACCCCTACTGGAGGATTACATTTGGAGCTCTAGTTGATTTCCTTTTATACCCCAGTAGTCAGACAGACAGATCTATACGCCCGGTAGGCCTACGCCCAGAGGGCTCTATGAGTTAAAAACACATATACTTCGCCAATCATTGCCTATCCTAGTAGTCAATAACATTATCAATCGTAGTAAAATTGATTTCTTCTCTTATTCCGCAGGCGATTAAAGCTAAGAAATCGGCTAAGAAATTGGGTCAACAGATTTATAACAGCTTTATCACCGAAAAATATAGTCCGTATACTCTCTGTAGTAGCCAGTAAGGTGGTGAAATAGGTTCAAGATAATTTGCGCTTGACTTGTCAGGTAGCTCCATCAACCCTACGACTAAAGGCTTGCTATCATCTACAGAACCGCACAGAATCGAGTCGTTGTTTTGTGCTCGGTCAAGTCTGGTAAAGCATCTTCGCTCGCGTGTAGCACTGTAACAAATTGTCGCAGGGTAGGCATGATCTTCACGGCCTCAGGACACAACTGCCTTAGTAATCCAGCTGTGTGCTTTAAATAATTCTGCGGGATGGAATACCCCGCACAAGTAACAACTGAAGAGCAATCAATCAACACATTTTGCTGCTGCTCATCATATTCACTTTAACCCTTTAAGCATGCTCAGTGCGACAGTTATATAGGGGCCCCATAGGGACACGCCTAGGCGTGCGGATTATGTCAGCCCTCAATTTGGGCCTGTCGAAATTGCGCTGTGATGCAGTTTTTACTTTTGAGAATACTATGATTTTAAATGGTTATGAATTCTTGGTTATCTACCGGAATGAATGGCCTGCTGGGCCTCACTATCTGCCACTGCCGCCTCCCAAATATCATGTATACCTCTTCTGCTGGAAAAAGGGCTGCATTCTATCTCCACAGCTACCTAAGCCTCAATACAGTCATCTTCTGCTTTGCTCTAATCTAAATAGGCCATTATCTCCTCTTTAGTCTAATCTCTAGAGTCGATTGAAGTATTGCAGTGCTTACCTATCTGCTTCCAGTAAAGACACTATTGATAGCTGGATTTATTGTACTGTAGAGGTAGACCTAGCGCCCTTCAATACTGCTGGTTAGTTTTAATACTGCCATAAGGCTGCACCTTATACCAAGCATCTCAAGCAGCAATATATCTCTAATAGATAGCCCAAGGATTGTTATACCTTAATGTTGGCACTATCTTTATCTATCATAATGGTGCTGCTGATAATACTGCCGGCACTATGTTATCTGCGCTGTCAAGACTGACAATAATGCAATTAGCACTATCTTTTACTAACTCTACCTAATCTAATAATCCTAAAGATGTTAATCTTAGAGCTTCTTCTATATGCAAAGATAATGCTAATAAAGATATTATTGGCAATAGTTATACCTATACTGTTAGTGCTAGTGGCTTTAGAAGCTCCTTATATTATTAAGAGTATATCTTTAAAGTTATTATATAGCCTATCTAGTGGTATCTACTACATTTAGGTTATGCCTTTAGCTATATTATTGCGTAAACTGCCTTAAATGCACTTAGCTCTCTTAGGGTACTTAATTATAGTCTCCTAGTACTTAAACCAGCAGCTATCCAATTAGGTTAATGCTGAGGCTCCAGTAGTAATCAGTAAACACTATAGTGATTAAGGTGTCAATATATATAAAAATGCTTTAAATAAAGGGACTGATTTTATTCTTATAGAGCCTTAAGAGTATAGGCATAAGGGAGGCTATAAGATCTAAAGAATGCATTAATGTAAATAGGCAGGTATTCTTTTAAGAGGAGCTTTTACTATTCTTCTACTTTATATAAAGCCTTATAAGGTACCTAGCTATAAATAGCATTATATAGTGATCTAGAGAGCTTAATTAATATTTTTATTTATTAACTAGCTTAATTAAATTACAGTTTAGCTAATTAATTGAGAAGTGCATACTTTATAGCCCTTTAAGTCTTAAAGAGATTTAATATAGATTTCTTAAGGTAGCTCTTAAGGAGCCAATAAATACCCTTAACCCATAAGGTAACTATATTACCAAAATGAGGATATTAATTAACTTAAGCCCTTATTAATATTTCCATAACATAGTTGATAAGCGAGTT